>JAXGGS010110978.1:0-19767 GCA_035585475.1 Armandia brevis | reverse complement strand
TACCACAACTGATTGCCATCGGCGTTCTCATGGTTAAAATCCTCCTCGTGACGCGCAAACACGGAGCTCAGATTTCAACCCAGCAGCAATTTGAGCAGAGTTTGGCAAAGCGCGATACAAATAGTGCGCAACCGACGGTTTCTGGCGGTGCAATAAGATCAAATCAGAATGCTCAGGCAACTTTTCCTCAGAATGGCGAAGAAAGAAATAGCTCGCTTCTATTACCGGCATTTCAAAAACAAAACCGAAAGCGCAGCAGAATAGTGATATTACTTATTGTGGTGACGTATATTTGTTGGTTCCCCTTAGTTTTGTCGATGGTGCTGAGATCCCTGCTGAAGTCTGTGCTGCCTGATGACATCACTAACATCCCCGCATGGGCCGTGTATGGAGAACTGACAACTTACCTCCTTGTGTTAAACAGTCTCATTGATCCCTTTCTATGTCAGTGATTTAGTCCAGACATCAAAAAGGCGTACAGAAAGATTTTCAGAATGGCTGAGGTGGGTCCAATCAATAATTGAAAAGACCTGATCCTAGCTTACTCTTTATATAGCCGTGTAGTTTGTTACCTAGAATGCCTATGTCATGCATTTTGTTATTGTAGTAATTCTACAGTTAGGTATATGTAATTTGCCATCATAGTGTTGCTGTAGTTATGTGATCTATCATCATAGTAAAACTACAGTTATGTAAAGTTTTGTAGTTTGTTATCTTAGTAAAGATGCAGTCATGTGATATATTCTCTTAGTAACGCCAAGCGCATACAGTCTGTCACCATATTAATATAGCAGTCATTTATTATGATGTAATGGTGATGCTGAATTCATGATTGTTTTCATAGTTCAGATTTTGCCGTCATGCAGTATGTAATCATACGAATGTAGTTTGCTATCATAATAATGCATCTATGTCCATAATTATATAATTTTCACATACCTAATTGTAAAATATAAATCTACTGATGTTTATTATCAGTGTAGTAAATTTGTATTGATGAGTCGATCAGCATAACAATTTGATCATTAACACATACAAATGTGCTGTAGTATGCTTACTGTATGGAATACCGATTCGAATTAGCGAAATTTGTCAATTGTTTAAAAACTCACCCATTAACGAAAATGGTTGATTCTATTAAATAATGACAAAAATCATTACACTCTCGCGTTGAATTTATATATCCGGTTGGAAAGTTGCGTAATCATCTTGCTTAACAAAATACGAGCAAACATCAAAACTAGCCAGGCGTGAATGATACATCCTCTTTGGTCTAGTGTTGTCTTTTTCCCATAGGAAACTACATTAATTAATTATTCGAGAGTTTCGGGCATTGAATTCATTTAATTACACTGTTAAAATGCAGGTTTGGTACAGGCTCCTTATTATACCTCCCCCAAAAGAGGATATTCCATAATCAGGGAAAACAATAGTTCCCATAAATGAATCGTTCCCCAATCTGGGACCGGAACTCAATAATACTTTGATTTTTTAAATAGATTTTGGCTTTGTATTTTCTTTGTGATAGTCTCAAAGTAATTGACTAGTAGCCTCTACTGGCGAAACATATAAACAGGAGAATCCTTTTGATTCACAGTTTTTATTACACGGTCGAGTTTACTACAGTAAAAACTGCAATAAAAGAAAGGATACATTAATACAATGATCTAAACTTATGATATAAACATGTGGTCATCTATTATCACTCACTAGGTGTTTAACATTTACAGATACTTAGCTATTTCTTTAGATTGGCTATAATTAATATACTAAACATATCTCAAATACATTGGCAAGGTGTTATTTACCACGTTGAGGCCATTATCAAAGTATATAGTATTTTCTATTTCGTTTTTGGTCTATCTCTCTCCTCCTCATGGCATCTCCTTTGTTTATCTCTCCATCTTCCTCTCCCGTTCCTTCACCTTCCTAATCCTCCTAATCCTGTGCCTATATAGCTAGTAGTTCTACACTAATCCTTGTAAGTAGTGCTACACTTGATTCTAATTCCACTTGATTCTAATTCCACCTGATTCTAATTCCACCTGATTCTAATTCCACTTGATTCTAATTCCACTTGATTCTAATTTCAACTGATTCTAATTCCAACTGATTCTAATTCCGGTTGTTTTAACTATCCAATCTCAACAATAAGTATGACGAAAACTGCATACCCTGGGAACAATATATATGAACAAAAAAGAAATTCGGCCTCAGCTCTTATGAGGGAATGATCCATATGTTTTTTCCCTGATAAAGGAACTTTCCAGTCATGGGAACAAAATTTATAGGAGGTGTTTATATCAGGGAATGCCTGTAAAAAGAGTCTGTGCCCAGCCTTGTAGGCTGATGATATATAAGGGATAATTGTTTAAATTGTCAATCATCCATGTGACTTACCGACGCATGTAAGATGATTATATTCTTAACCTTGCCGGTGAAAAACATGGGCCTCGTGTACTACGTTAGGCCTTAATTTAAGTAGTAGCGCCATCAATGTTGATATCTAAGTAAGGCGGGTACAATAACCTTGCTTAATCTTAAGGTTACTAAGGTGGGGCCGCTGTGGACTTAAACAATATCATTCTACGACTTAGATTACTTTCTAGTACATGTATATCAATTCTATCCTGATATAGTACGTGCTGTTTAAGACTGGTAAATGCATGACACTAATTAAAATAAATATTTTTCACCACATAGCTTCATGGAAACGGAATCAGCTATCAATCTGCGTGTTCTAGCAATAGTTTTTTGTATTTTAGGGATGCTTACCAAAGTTTGCCATTTTGGGTTTGGCACGTATTCTTGCAATTGAAAATATCGTGTTTTCTATAACTTTGGCCAAACAGATTTACTATTATGGTTTACAATGGGTCATTCTTCAGACAGCATGCCGATCCTAGTAGTATGCTATGGGAACACTGTACAGGCCGGAGTAACGAAGGTGGATTTATGAAGGTAAATATATTCTCCAAAACACGTCTGAATGCCTTCACCTGATGCCTACAGGGCACGCTTTTTCAACTTCCAGAGTTTTGTTTAAACGTAATAGATGCTGATTATATGACCTCTAGCATCAGATACTCATGAATGCTATGTGCCGTTTAATCAGTGTCGCTTGGAAACTTCTTTGTAATCAAGGTCATCAGCAAGGAGTCCTTATTCACAAAGTAGTAACTCACCATCCCATCAGTAATACTACATCCGGTCGCATTACGCTAAACAGGGCATGCGTTATTATACTGATCTTGACATCTAACATTTGACATCTTATCTTATTCTTGTCATGCTAAATATGCAACATATTTGATAGAAGTGTATTAAAGCGTGCTTATTAGAGAGCTGTCTTATTTCAATTCAGCTCACAAAAATTGATATCATTTGTTACAAACCGACTTGGTTGAGCTGCAACAAAAGACAATAATTCCTTCTGATCAATTGTCCAATTTCCAACACAATTTAGCTGCCCAAATTCCCTAACAAAATGTATTTCACTCTCATAGAATCGAAGATTCTTATGTCGAATGTGTGATTGTAAAACTAGCGTGGCTCAAATTGAAATGTCTAGACAAGTTGAGCTCTGCCTATCTGAACACTTTATGTAAACAGGGTGACCCTTTTCCGTGAGATCTAGTGTATTTTACGAATACCAACTTATGATCTTTCCAATGTCCCATTTCACATTAATGCTTATATTGCTGTGTCAAAATTGAATTGTAAACGTGAATAGACTATTGGGTGAAACTTCAGTACTGCGTATATGATGCTCTGCGTCATATAATTAAACACATTATCGTAATGCATGCACAAATGCACGCATTAAATGATCATGTAAAGTTTATTAATTAGCTTAGATCTTGTTCTTATGTGGAATAAAATGTCGAGTAATTATTCTGATAATTATATATTAAAACAAGTTGTTTTTACTACGCGATTTGGATTAGTGAGTTCGATAGTACAATGGTAAATGAGGCCCAGAGACAACGTCTTGATACCTACTTGCCTACGTCATCGTCTTGTAACACATGTACAGTCTATATTGGGAGGTATTGAGATGAGAGTCTGAGCGGTTCTTGTATTCCCGTATAGCAGACTTACGGTCTGTGGTCTTACACAGTGGGTAGTTTTGACTTAAATCCTGCACCAAGTGGCCTCTCGGGGACAAATAGTTCAAACATGAAGTAAGCTCCTTACTACCACTTCAATGGCGTGAGTAAGTTCAGCCTCAACTGATTTTCTGGTATTGCGTTTCCCAATGACGTTGCTTTGTAATCTTGAGTATATTTTAGCCGTACGAAATCAAGCTAACGTTGATTATGTTGTGTTGTTGTTTGCCCCTTTGTATTAGTTGACAAAATAACTTACAACTGAATATGACATAAAACAGGAGATTATTTCCGACTTGCTGCAGGTGCTGCGTTCCACGGCGACACCTCAGAACTCCGAGTGCCGCAGATAGCTGATAAAACTATATTGGATGGTATGTGGATCTACGGGTGACCGGTCACAGTCGTTATAGTCACATGGACAAATCGTCTCTTACTTGTTTAAGATAGACACAAAATCGCTACAAACAGGGTATCCGGCTTGGCAGTGTGTTGAAACACCGTCACATGTGACATATGTTTGTTATGTCACACGGCTATTCATCAGCAATGCTATTAACAACCGAGTGATATCGTGATATTGTCAAATATTCGGTTTTTCATCTTACATCGTGTTTTTATGCCAAAGTAATTTGGTGTATCCTGCATGAGTGATTGAATCTCTAGAGAGTGGTCATGATTCTTTACAGTTATGTGTTTTTAAGTATGGGGAATGCTGCCATTGAATACACTTTCAGTTATTATTCTGTGAAAACGGATGATGTTGTAGCTTCAGGTCGCTTCGCCGTGTCGTTTATGATAATGTCAAATGGGATGAAACAAAATAAAGCTAGCTTTCTGATTGGATTTAGGAGTATCGGATAGCACGGCCCATCAATTTTACAGCTTTATCAAACCAAATGATCTAATAAACTGCATGGAAGGAATTCAATATTGAGAGACTGTTGGAGAGGCCAAGTATGCAATCCTTAGGCTTTCTCTTCATCATCATTTGATGGAATACTAGTCCATTTCAGCCTGAGTTGTGCGTAACGACTCTGAACCGACTTTTGTGAAGCATATACATATGTTTCCACGATTTGTATAATTGCAAACCGAATAATTACCCATTTGAAATGTCATAGTGTTTTGCAGAGCTTATTTGAAACATATAGTGTGTTGCCTCACCATCTGATTTTTCAACTTCAATAATTAATTATATTGTAGTCGATAAGTGTATACTAAATAGTATGTTTCACAATCAAAATTGGAGGGTTCTAGTCCGGAGAGGCTAAGATAGAAGAAGTATTTTAGAAGTTCAGAGATTCACCAGCACAAACATTTGATATGGTGTTCTTTTTGTCCAACATTTGATTTATAACGGGGATATCACAATCGTTTTGATAAAATGTTAACCTAATCAAGAGTTTATCAATATATTGTGAACTTCTGATCCCATCTAAATAGCTTGATCAGGTCATCTAGTTTGACATTTGGCCGATAAGATTTATAAATCACAATATTTATAAGCTATAGTGATGCAGAATGATTCAGATGTACTGATTATAAGTGATCCCGTAGCGTGCCTAAATACAACTTTCCACTGACGAAGTATCATTGTGTATTTAAGAAGAGCCTTTGGTGATTTCGCATACCACCAAAAACACAATTCAATTTCTTAACATTTGTTAAACAGCATAAATAATAATTGCGTCCGTTATGGCAGCTTTATTGCAAAATTATCATGAATGAAGGTCGATAACATGTGAAATGTGATAAGTTTGTTATCACCAAACCTACTCAGGGAATGACATTTCTTGTATAGTTGTAGTATGATTCGAGTTGCGCATTTGTGCTTCATCTCCCAGAGAAAAACTGTGCAATAGAAGTCTGAAAAACAGTCATTTCGTGTAGATAAGGCCCTCCTTAAACACCGAAAGTCAGGTGTTAAATAACTAAAATGGTCTTATACGCACGAGAAGCGAGCAAATGGGAATCTGTAAACTGTCTACGACTTGTTGAGTAAGAGTGATAAATCATATTTAATATCTGCAGCAGCACAGGCGATGCGCCATTACCTCCTCCTCCCCCCAGCCATTGTGATTTAAACCCGTCCATCGTACCTCAGCACTTGATAATTTAGTGTTTCAACCTAGCTGCCAGACGTCACCGATGACGCGGGAGAGCATGATTAACCACAGTTAGGTTATAACTCGTGTGCCGAGTCAATTTTTTATGTAGGATAGATACTCATAGCGCTCACGGAAGGGCCACTGCTCCCAAAACATGCCCAGAAGACATCATATAATATAGCTAAACAAACATGCATACGTTAGATGCAGCTTTAAATCAGGGTGACGTATTTGGCAGGCGCAAGAAAAAGTAACAGCGTACATTTATAGTCAGTTGGACGTTATGTCTTCATAGACGGAATCGGCCTGGCACAGTCTATATACAGTTCTAGCTAACTCCTAGTATCTCCCATGATATTAACAAAAACGATGACATGCACCGAAACGATGTTGACATGCGATGGTGTACAAAACGACCTTTATTGTTAGAACGAAATGGGTATGAGGTGTGATTGTCTACTTTATTGCTAATTTGAAACCGAACCTGAAGGGCAACTGACATCTGCACTGCGGGGATTCATAAAAAAAGCCACGGCTGCAGCCAATCAAGTGTCACTATTGGCGGTTTAATGTCACTTCATATTATCCTAATATGTGTGAATTACTAATAAGTGTCTGATCTTGGGTGTCCTACTTGATTGTATACATTTTTCACTTCTCGTCAATAAGAGTAATCCCGATATAAGCCCTTCTATTATTATATTATACATCCGTTTAAAACAGGATGTTAGATATATTGCTTATTCTTTACAACACACGTCATTCAAACCAAATCTGACTTCAATGTGTGCTTGACAAACCGCCAATGCCGTTAAATTACCAGAATTAGTCAGATCAATAGCTAGATCTAAAAGTGATTTCTTACTCTTACACAAGTATGACTTGTTAGATATCTGGAAAGTGTTAAACATTTTTAAAACTAAAGTACCTATATGCCACCATGGTAAGCACATATATACAGTCGATAGTGAGGTATGCACTAAATAACTGCATGGTTGTATGTTTGGCTTTGCACCTTCATGAGCAATCCATTGGACCTAAATGCTTGTGCTATGTGCAGGACTCGTTGATGTACAATCATTATTTGCAAGTTTGCGGTGGTGAAATATGTGTTGGGTGCCTGAGGGTATTGCCGTTAGCTCTTGTGCACTTATAAAGAGATAGCCATAGGAGCTGAATCTCTGATTTGCTGTCCAGATCATGTCAAGTCTTCCCAGTGGGTTGTGATTGTAATCGAAAGCAATAGGTTAACGAATACAAGTGCTCTCTGCTGCCGTGGCCATATAGTGCTATATGCAAGAGAAATGCCCATCATAAGTCTTGGATTGTTATCGTACTGCAGCCAAAGCTTTGGACGAACATAGCATCTTCCATTT
Organism: Armandia brevis; assembly: GCA_035585475.1. NCBI lineage: Eukaryota > Metazoa > Annelida > Polychaeta > Opheliidae > Armandia > Armandia brevis. The sequence continues at coordinate 12,171 of JAXGGS010110978.1, read as the reverse complement.
AGAGTATTGCGTTCAGAATGATGCACTCGACTAAAGTGCTGATATATGATTACTCCATTAAGTTCATTCGCCGAGAATTCCGCAAAAGCATTCCATGTTCTGACTTACTCGCGTCTGTAGCAATCTACACGTTAGATTTCACTGTTATTATCGGCTCTGCTCTATTGTACGCCGTGTGGGCGAATGAATGGTCTGTAAGATGACTTTCAGCAATAAAGCAGTTTTTGACTTTGACTTTGACTTTGACTTTGACTTTGACTTTGACTTTGACTTTGACTTTGACTATTATCGTTTTTTTCTTCAGCGAGACTCGAGTTGACTTTACTGAGCACGTACTATATGTGCCGGTACGAAGAAAACCAATGATTTCGCGCCACTTTGAAACCCGTTCATTACCTAATACAGTGTACCAGTGACATTGGTTCATATCGGAGGTGTGTCCTTCCTAGAGCTACAGCGTTTCTTTTTGTGATGTCTTATGTAGGTAGCTGTAGCAGGCTTCGAATGGGAAATGTGTTGCCCTCAACCATACAAATAAGTTTGCTCAGTTATAGAGGGTCAAGGTTTACCTGGCGCAAACAGGTATTAGTCAGTACAATGTCTCATATACATGTAATTGTATAAGACTGTAAATAAATGAATTCTCTCTTGATAACAGCAGGATTTGTTGCACTAATGCCCAGGATTGGGCTGTAGCAGGCGCCATAATGAATATCCGGATTAATGAGTTGATGATATCGTCAGGAGAAATTACATGAGTAAGTAAACGACGTTAGAGGGCCGGGATTAATACACGAGTAACACGCAGCCGGGATACCTCGGGAGGTTCCTGTATCTGAGATGTTTCAGTCATATATCCGGTAGCTATAACAATCTGAAATATTGAATGATATATATATATATATATATATGTATATGTATGTCCTCAAGGATCATAGCTTCGTGGATTAATATTCTTATATATATACTTTCGGGCTTCTCTGGCACTAGAAAAACTGCACCACAAGTTTTAGTATGCGAGACTTAATGGTGTGATCAGGAGCCGAATATGGACTTACTATGATGAAAAGCACGCTGATAAAGTTGGTTCATGGACATTAGCTTGTTTCTGTTCAGCATATTATAACAACACATTATCTACTGACATGTTAAGAATACGTTGCCTGGCTTTCTTCCTTTAATGAAGTGGCTATAGCAGCAGCGGCCGCCTGTCATCCACAGCAACATGTCAGCCATCTGTATTCGAACACGAGGCGCGAACGATTCATATACATCATAAAAAAACGTATTGTTCTCACATGGCGTTATATATATCAAATCAGCATGCTATTAGCCAGAATATGTTCTCTTGTGTTTCCCATAAGTCTGGATTTCAGATTTGGGTTCTACTATATTTCATAGTATACTGAGATATAGATATAAGAGGTTCCATATTCCCATTTGTCCTGTAAGGGTAGGATGCCGAGATATTGCTGTAATTACACAAACTGTCTCACAGCCTTGTTAACGCTGCCGAGGGAGCCGTCATTTCTGTCATGCCACCACCCATTCGAATAATAAGGATAAAGCTACCGATTTTCTTTCATTATATGTATGTAGTCAAATCGGAAGCTATTTAAAACAGCTGATGAAATTATTCTTAATTCTTAAACTTGTTTTTCTGGGGTTTGGGGTTTCATCTTTTGAGAGAGCCAGATCTGAAAGTGTCACATGTTTTCGGGGTTATCAATCAGCTGTGAACTATCAAAAATTTCACCATTGCAAGAGCACGACAAATCCGTGTATTTGGAGCATGTAAATGATCATTCTGCGAAGGGTGAAAAAATAACAATGTTCGAGCTATGCAAGTGTTTCCCCTCACCTCTGACCGGTCAGATTAAGAAACCCAATTCATGTATTATGTCAGCATATCAATTCTCGAAACATAAAAAAAACAAAAAACTATGTAAATAGAAATCAACGATATTTCAAGTCGGGCTTTAGTCAGCCAGTTTGTCAAGCATCATCAATCATCTTACACAAGTGTGACACTCGAAATAAAACGTCTGCTGCGCTACACTATTCTCAGACGCACTTTGATTCTCTTTGGCTCAACGCGACCGATCTATCAATTTTAGCATTTCGACATAGTTATGAGAGTTTTTGATGATATTTACTTGCTGAATGAGACGAAACGTGATACAACGCGCCAGTGTGCTCCTCTATCTTTGCAAGTACACCACCTGGACCCATAGCGAGTAAAGTTTGTTGTTCTTATAATTGGTGCTGATGTTCTAATATATAGCCGGTTCTGAGAAGGATGGGGCTTACACGATTGTCTCTATCGCAGTTGACGCTCTAGATAAATTTCAAACAACCAGCGCTATAAATAAGCTTTAAAAGCTTTGCTACATTTCATGATGGTACTTTTTAAAAATCGCCAACCGCTCAACATGCCAGGAAAATACCCGCCAGACTGATTTATGAGTCTGGCCGTGTAAACGTAAACAGTGATGAATGGGAACATTAGTCTGGGACTGTTCCTGGAGATTATCCCACGACTACACAAAGTGCTTGGATCAAATGGAGAGGGTGGACGCAAATCTCTTCTGAGGCTGCGACCGAGCATCAGTTTGTCGTTAAGGGTCTCGTTCTATTCATAGAATACCAGAACGAGATTAATTACCCACGATGTACCGAAACTATTCTGATAAAATGCATGTCAATCTAAATCTGTATTAACATGGGTAAAGTGGATAAGAGAAATGCTGTTTTTGATTGAAATCTATTTACTAATTGTCGAGTGAATATGTAAATGTTATCAAAGTATATTCATTCAATCTCTTGGGACATCAGTTGCAACTTTATTTGGCGAGACTGAACTTGATGTACGTTCTTGACCATAGCCTTCTTGAGATATGTATACCCAAGCACTTAAATAGGAAAGTTTAAATAATGAACTAGGAGCCAAAATGCACGAACAGTCCAGTTTTAAAAGTTTCTATATACTATTGCATACATACTTTTTATATGCTTCACAATTAATCAGGTTTGATGAAGGAGTACATGTGCGCATGAGCACCACCTCCTCCAACAAGAGCTGCTATCTTTCCTTTAGTTATAGTAATGTAACTCAAATGGGTTCCTGGCTTATCTTCCGAGGATCCTCCGAATAATCTCTGTGTAGTAACTGAGGAAGTTAAAACTCTTACGATCAATTTGGATGACGACAAATTAAACAAGTTTTGAAAAATCCATCTCACAGGTCAAGAGCTGATCATCCATCTGTGGAATCTACGACATCTACATTATATCCCAAACTTGCTAGAACTGAATTTTTCGAGAATATTATTTCCCATGAATCATACCCTAGACAGCTATATAGCTAGCAAGGCGTTCGTTCCCAATTTTGTGCATCTAGCCTATCGCCTTACTGTATCCTTCTTGCTTGTTTGAAATAGGGAATGGATTTTATGTTATAAATGTGGTTCATTAACTGGAGAACTAAATATGAGCAAATGTGAGTCCCTTCAGCTGTGTCGTCTGCCTGACGTTAGTACTTAAATAAATATCTGCCCGGATTTTAGCTCACTTTTGAAGTGCATAATGCCTATAGCGTAAAGCTCATTTTCGTTACAGTTATAACCAAGCAATGCTCCTAGACCAGTTCACTCAAGCGATAATCTAAAACGGAAAATGTCTAGCAATGGCGCTATCCGTCAAATTATATCCTAATGCAGTTCATTCGTCCCCAGTCCGGCCATTTATTGTATAAAGGAAGTTACCCCGACCTGTATAACGGCGGATATGAAAGAGTGGATGTGTGGGAAGCAATCAAACAAATCAGACTGCCCAATGGCTTTAGTGACACCATTCTCGGTAAATGTTACAAATCGAGGAATACATCACATTGGTGAACGGGGTACTGTAAACTTTAGTTTCACATTGCAAGAAACTAAGTTGTGGCATTTCATATTTCAGACTTGTGAAATGTTGTCATTTGAGGAAGCAGCATCTGTTTGTGCATTATTCCATTAGATTTTGGCGATAGTTTTGATCCCGTACATCGTTCCTGCTAAATCAAGGATAATTCAGGGGTGAGTAAAGGGCGGAAATGACGGATTGGTTTTTAAATCTACGGGGCATTGCACAGTGCGACGCTTCGATTGGCATGTTTTATTTTCACTGATAAACTCAACTGTCGGACACGCTCCTCGGGCACAACTGCAATCAATGCCGAAGAAACTCAACTCAATAGTCTATTAAGCTGCAATCGCTACATATAAAATGCCTCACTATGCGGATTTATACAATAAATGTTGATAACAGTAAAACAAACAGAGCAACGTGTAATTCCGAGTTTGCCATGGATGAGAAATGATATGCCGGTTGTTTGTGTTCCTTATAATAAATGCACATGTATTTGCAAAATTATTTGATAGTTCGGCTCACAATTCATCAGAACAATCTTAAATTGTTTGCGTAAGTTTGCTCAATGGAAGGTTGCAGATGTTGTCGATGGTATGAAGAAAACATAGTTTCATCACAGACTGATTCTGGTGTGATCGTACAACAGGCGCATGCCATGGTCGTGTTGATTTTAATCCCAAGGACAGCTTCCGTGAGCTAGTTAAGCTTATAATGTCTTCTTTGTTTGTTATTTTGCGTGCCGATGGTGTGTCTTTACAGTATATTTACAAATATTTACAAAATATCTCATAGACTCAGACTAGCTGATGCTGATTTATATACCTAAATAATTCTTCAGCCTGAATAGACGTCAGCGGAGCTTACGATTACGAAACAATTAGAAACTTAATCATGCCCTTGATATAAAACAGATCCATTGTCGAATTTCTGTTAATTCATTTTCATCCACCGTACCCTCCTTTTATATAAATGTATTGCAGTGATACAGCGATTATATGCAACGCTAGGAATAAGTGAATTAAGTAAGTTTAAGTAAGAGTAAGTTTGCTTGAGAGGTTTGGGCGGCAGTTTTTTTTTTCACCAGAGTCGGTGCGGCAGGTTTTGCGGACATCGGCAGCTGAAAAGGAGGGTGGTACATTTTTTATTTTTTTTTCAAATCCAAATAAAAAGGGGGGGGGGGGGTGCAGGGGGTCTTAGGAGAAACTATTAAATAATTTTATGCAGCCTTAATACTATGGTCAATGCCTTTATTGGTTATAACCAATCAACTTGTTAATTTGAATATGAAGAAGCAATAGGCCATATGTGTATATTTTTTATATTAAAGGTCACTCATCTGTATCAGTCTAGACCTACAACCAAAGTTATATGTGTATTCCATGAACGAAAGGTTAAAAAGGTACGAGTGAGAAAAGACGTGTTACATTCGAGAGGCCGGATGAAAACGGATATGTTAAATGAACTGACTTTAAGCACTGATTAAAACCCAGATCTAGAACTGGCACACGCCGTCTAGACACTTAATATAAGCTGCCAGAGTTGGACAACATCTGATCACACTAAACCATGATCGATAGACGGCGACATTCTTGTTGTTGTCGGTGAGGACAATGTGCTAACCGTCCAGACACGCTGCAGCCCCCACAGAATACCTGCGGGCAACTGTTTATCTATAAATTACTTTTTGCATCTTTTTCTTTTAATTTGTGTTAATTTTCTTTTTGAGTTTGTTAAGCATCGAACAGACGAGAAATAAGTCAGCCTGTGTTCCCCTGAGTGCATTTAGTCAGGATATAAAAATGACGCATGTACATAAGTCACGTAAAATTTATGGCGGTGGTAACAGTTCGCACCCTCAGTGTAATAGCGTGATGAATAAATGTTGCTGTGGTCACGTAATATGCCACGCTGCCCTTTTAGAGTTGACGAGCAATCAAACAGCGCTGTCATCTTTAATCAGATCTGATTGCTGCCGTGATTCAGCTCAGGCATGCTCAGAGAGACCACATGCTCAAAGAGACCACATGCTCAGAGAGACCATATGCTCAGAGAGAGAACATGCTCAGAGAGACCACATGCTCAGGGAGACCACATGCTCAGAGAGACCACATGCTCAGAGAGACCACATGCTCAGAGAGACCATATGCTCAGAGAGACCACATGCTCAAAGAGACCACATGCTCAGAGAGAGAACATGCTCAGAGAGACCACATGCTCAGGGAGACCACATGATCAAGGAGACCACATGCTCAAGGAGAACACATAATCAGAGAGACCACATGCTCAGAGAGACCACATAATCAGAGAGACCACATGCTCAGAGAAACCACATGCTCAGAGAGACCACATGCTCAGAGAGACCACATGCTCAGAGAGACCACATACTCAGAGAGACCACATGCTCAGAGAGACCACATGCTCAGAGAGACCACATGCTCAGAGAAACCACATGCTCAGAGAGACCACATGCTCAGAGAGACCACATGTTTAGAGAGACCACATGCTCAGGGAGACCACATGCTCAAGGAGACCACATGCTCAGGGAGACCACATAATCAGAGAGACCACATAATCAGAGAGACCACATGCTCAGAGAGACCACATGCTCAGAGAGACCACATAATCAGAGAGACCACATGCTCAGAGAGACCACATAATCAGAGAGACCACATGCTCAAAGAGACCACATGCTCAGAGAGAGAACATGCTCAGAGAGACCACATGCTCAGAGAGACCACATGCTCAGAGAGACCACATGCTCAGAGAGACCACATGCTCAGAGAGACCACATACTCAGAGAGACCACATACTCACAGAGAGCACATGTGGACGCTCGTCAGAGTGCTGGCATCTTATCAACAAGGAAGAGATGAGGACACGACATTTTCACTACCAGGACCACGGACAGGTCGAGATAGGTTTCCTTTTCCCGACGCAGTGTGCTATTTTCTTCCTCAACACCCTTTTGATTTAAGCTAGCGTGTATAAAACGTGATAACTGTGATATATATTGCCATCCGCAGTTATCACGTGATAGATTTCGTCTTCCGTGTCTGCTGCTAAGTTTTGCAGGCCTAGGTCACCCAAACATGATAATTCACGATGCGGGCTCTACATCTTGACAGCTACAGCGCTTGCTATCAGACTCTCGTCTGACATTCGCAGAGCCTCCTGGTCGTGTGCAATACGTCGCTGCGGACTATGCCCTCTAAGCTTCCCCAGATTGCAGGCAACGCCGGAATGAGCACACGCATGCGATGACTTTACAAGAGGCCTGACCTGCTCCGGGAACAAGGAGAGTGACATACGATAACTCTGCATCATACTTTTATAATACAATAACGTTTGATGAAAACAAATGGTACATCCGTCGGGATAAATCATTAACTTTCTTCAGTCGGGATTTAAGATGTATTTGTAATGAGATTTGGCAATTATGAGAGCGTGTTGACGTTCATGATTTAATATATACGGTTACACTCACATTCTTACAAGTGCCCAATTAATTCTGATTTCATGCCGAAGATATATGCCACTGGCTCTTGCCGTCTTCCAGTAGCCAGGAGTGAAGCGATACATTTCGGTTGCCTATCTGCTAAAACACGCTTATTTGGACTTTTTTATACTTGATATGTGCTTCAATTCTGTCTGTGGGTTAGCTTAGCAGAGATTTTGTGTAGGAATGGCAAAATGTATGACAATATAACGTTCCCATTCCGAGAGCAAAATACTAAATTAGGCGGATCTCCATGGAATCAATATTGTACGAGAGTTTATAGACATAACGTTATTGAACGCCTATTCAACAATGAGTAGGATCTGTCGGAGTTATTCTAGGAAGTTCTGATCGCTTTAAACATTCGACATTATGTATTTCCCTGATCAGATATCAGTTTATTGACATTGCAAATATGACGTTAGATTCGGAAAATCCGGTGAAATGTGTTCTTGTCACACAACTAGAATGGTACCAAGTATTTCTGATGCGCATTTCTGGACTTTGTCAAATAGTTATTTTTCTATCTTATGTCAGCGCTTTTTATCCGTATGGACCGTGGTATCACTGTGGAAAGAGTGATCGCTGTGTATTTCCCACTAAAATGCTTGATTTATTGTACAAGAAAGAGAGAGGAATATGCCGTGGTGATCCTATTCATCGGCTCCCTGGTTCTATACAGCTTCACACTGGTAAAAAACGGAGTGCAGATGTTTAACGACAAGAATGAGTGCATGTACTTTATCCAGTACCACTCATTAGTGTACTACTCATCTATTCTGGATACAATCTTCACCATGATCGTTCCCAGCATGCTCATTATTGTGCTCAACTTCCTATTCATCTTCAAAATATGGAAACATTTGCAGAAGAAGAGGAGACGCAATAACGGAAGTGAAACAGCAGAGTCTGAAATGTCAAGAGGACTGTGTGATCCGCAGAAGGATGTTTCGGGCACTATGATTGAGGCCCTTCAGGCCCTTGTTGAGACAGCCACGGACGTCGTTACCATAGGCAACGTCAGGACATATTTCAGTGGTCAGGCCAGGACTTATCTAAGCTCATGCTGCAAGAGACACACCTATTATGCCTGAGACAGGTACAATATAAAGGACTGTTTCTAGTAATTAAGAACAGCATTCACGGCGTTGACTCAATCTGTGGGTTGGGGGATCATGGTGAGGGTGTTCTATTGTTGTCTGACTTAAACCAACTTATGTATTAGCATTACATGTGAGTATAGAGCGAGGTGTGGACACATATATTCTGAGAAAGATCCCTATGGTCACGAACAATTAAGTAATGCAAATATTACGTCTTCGTGGAAACCCACAGTCGGATTTTGCGGGTAGCAAGAACAACTCTTTGGTTCATGCACAATAAATAAATAATAATGACATGCTTCGCAAGGATTATCAAGGCAGAGGTCGTCACTAATCCTCGGGGTGGTCAGGGTACTAGATGTTCCTTAATCGGGCAGGGTCTTGGAGAATGGCTTAATCTAATAGGAATGGGTGTGAGTGATAGATGAACAAAGCATGGAATAAATAAAAAATGAGAAATAAAATATCTGGCCTACAAGTGTGTTTGTATCACGTTTTGAAATCGGTTTACTTCTGTGTAACATGCAGTTTAAGTTACAAGTGAAGGACGATATCCAAAACTGATCAGAATCTTGATTCGGCGGATATAAAGAGGAGGCGCTGAGAGGATATTTTACCCATATCATTAACCCGCTGCCATTTCGCACATCTCTGTTCTCCCGCCTCGGTAAATCCCAACAAGATCTCTTTAATAACATTGCGAAACAACCTGAAAGCCAATTAACTCCCTCTACTCGCAATTTCATCTACATATTTGGGAACTCTTTTTTTTTCGAATATCGGGTTGGCCACCTGCATTAGTTGCTTGGTCAAGGTTTCATGACCAGTCCTGTTATAAGTTTATAGTTAACATGAATGTCTGCTTTATGTAATAATCAAAAATCAACATTCAACATAATAGGTCAATTGTCTTCATCATTCAATCATTTTGATATGAATATTAATCAGTGTTTCGAGATTTCTTTGGGACTTGGTTATAATTCAGCAGTTTGCGTCAATCACGTGCCATTAATTTGACAACAAGAGTACCGAAAAAAAAAATTCCGATTCTACGGTTCAGGCCATTATCAGTTGTTGGTATTCAAGATTAAACATGATGATACCAAACACTTGTGCCAAACGGTGCTTATCAATCTCCAACTTGGACACCCTGCGTTGTCGACGATAAGAAATGCATAGTTCGTAATATTTTGTAAACGATGTTTGCCGATGAAAGAGGTCTCGTACACATCAGATTTAGAAGTGAGGTAACAAGTGCCGAGAAGCATGGCGAGAAGTGACAGTGCATGGCTGTGAGAGGTGCGCATGCGTGCGTAAACGCAAGCTCATGTGTGCCTCAGGAGCAGCTACGGTAGGTAGGGGCGGTCAAGCATCGTAACGTTCATACAGTGTATAATTATTCATTAGTATGAATACATTCACTCATGTAAATTATGTATACATTATGCAAATTCATTAAATATCTAATGTGAGGATGGACCGTCGTGATGTCCCAAGTGGCCCTTAAGAACCCCTCCAAATTAATAAGATGAATAGTCAGTAGTCACACTCAGATGTTTTCGTACTAACTGTATGCACAATGCATTTGTTCAATGGCCGATAGTTCAGTTGGCCGTGTGATAAATGACGGGTGAGCGGATCTTCAGCGCCGAGCATATATACGTCACGGGCTAACCGTTCTTCATATCAATAAAAAAGCTGCACAACGCCATGTCACCAATGAACTAGTGTTTTGTCAGTTTTTGTCTTGTCTCAGAATCCGTATTGAATCTTTTAGGAAATAATGGTGTGCATTAGTAACTACGATATGTAAAACGCTTAATGCTACCCAAGGGTTTCTGGCTGTGCCCTGCGTGATCAAGTCATTATCAACATTGAGACGACATATTTGGCTCATTGGTCATTGTGGCCATCCAAGAAAGTTGCTATGTCTCAGTAGCTGCTGCTTCAATGTCAGCTCACGAAGTGTAAATCAGCTTGCCATTGGCTTTAGTAGGACATCTATCAGGGAAAGGTTGAGCCCCTGTTAGCGACAGCTTGTCGTGAATTTCTGGCAAAACTGCCGCATTTTGGGGTAGGCAAACAACCTCTTAAATTAAATCAGATGATTACACAGCCATTACTGGGCGACCCGTCGCACATGCGTGTTGTGCCAAGGCTATTGGCATCCCGTCACGGTGACATTTTATCACGGCAAAACCGTTTTGCCTTCATTCCAAAGGTCAGTTCCAAGAGGTGCAGTAGGTGTTAGAAATATGTTGACATATTTAATATACAAGATTAATATTTTGTTGTAACAAATAGTATAGATGCGCTTAAGGCTTGCAACAGTTTAGTCATTGTTGTAACTCACCGTTACGGTTAACCCTAAGTACCCTAGTACGCACTATGAGCGCCTGTTAATTAACCTGTGACTTCTAGACTCACCTAATGCCCAATAACTAATTAGTAGTTATCTTATATCTTGGTGGTAATTTTAGAAACCTAAAGGTCAAACTTTTGAATTCAGTTCAATACAGATATTTGTAGTGTGTAGACGTTACACTGCATGTTCTACAATAAACTTCACTTTGGTACAAGTCTGCAGTCACTTCGTCGATCCTAATACATATAATCTAATAGTAGGTGCACACTAAGTACCAGATATATTTAAGCCTTTTTGTAGAAAGATGCCTTTCAGTTTATACCCATGTGGTTAATCTGCGTTATGGTTTGAACAATGAGAGATGAAGGAACCATTATGTACTCCGTATCCCTATAAAGGAAATTACAGCACTAATGTAGCTCAATTTTGTTTTAATCCAATATTAATTCTTTTACATCATAAATTTTTTTTTCAGGTTCTGGAATCTAGCGCCGTTCAGTTTGTTTCACATCAAAATATACAAATTACTGTTGAAGTCCAAGCAGAATACTTTATTCATGCAGGATCAATGACGAAAGTAGACAATGTGCAAAGTGTTCGGAGGTTTCTTGCTAACTAACAGTAATTTAAATTTCGAATTAGGGCGTTTGACATTTGGCGGTTACTTCGGGAAATAACATGATAGAGTTAAGATTATCTCTGACCAATTAGGGTAATCAGCTGGGAATAACATCTGACCAGTGTGGGTCACTCAGATGTGACCGCAAGGGGCGTTACTCGCCTCTTGGTGCGGCAATCACGCATTTACATGTAGAAGGAGGTTATTTCGTTTCCCTGGTTAAATGTCGTGTTTAGGTGAAGAGGACATCAATTAGACTAATATAAACATAATATGACGTTTGGTCTTAAAAAGTGAGATAGTGCCAGTTTCTTCGTTTCTCATGTCTCACTAGTAGATGAAGTCGCAACAAGGATGATTATCACAGTAATATGCCGCTAATGATTTCATTGTGATACATGTATGGGAACACATATATGTTATCGGGGTCGTGCTGTGTCTTTTGTCAAGGACAGTCGCTGCCACCCCCAACGTTTAAGGTCGTTTATCACATATGGTATACTAGCCAATGTCTAAAGCGACATACATGATTGTTCTACGAGGGTGAACCTAAACTAGATCACTAATCTGATTTTCAGGTACACTGTATTCAGCAAATTAACTCCTAACCCCAATCATTGCGGGCCTCGAGGAAAAGATGTGACAAGATGATCGGGTTATCCAGAACAAAGCACACTGA
>JAXGGS010110867.1:6649-19769 GCA_035585475.1 Armandia brevis | reverse complement strand
GGCATATCAAGCCACAGATTCTGCGGCTATTACTTGGGTAGCGGCCAGGAATTTATGGTGAATAATCGGTTAAAACGATATCATTGACGGCATGCGAAGTGTTAAAACATATGAGCCACATACCCGTATTTCTTTTTCAGATACAATTGTAGCTGATATATACTGAGGAACGTCCTTCTTGACTGTATCTACAGGTAACGATTTGAGTTTCTGAAACAAATGACGCACAACGATTTCTATCTTAGCCTGAGGCTGAGCGTTAGTGATCAACAAAATGTCGGCTTGTATGATAAACACTATTGCAGCAATCTTTAACGTATCCATTTCAAAATACTCTTTTGTAGCAAAATTAATTGGCATTCAAACGTTCCGACACAAGAGCAATTGTGCTGAATCGCAAAATGTCCTACTCTTTTGTCAGAGCTCTCGATGAGAAACTAGGGTATGATTGTATAAATAATTCCCAATGTTTGCCCACATTCGTGGATTTTTGTGGTGACGAAATTCTATATCTTCCATGAAACTGATTTTAATTTCTGTTTGCCCTCCTTTTATCGCTCGACTATATTAATTGCAACATCACGTCTGCACATGTAAATCAGCATAATTTGATGGGAGATAATTAACTTTCCTATTTCCTTATAGGTACAACCAATCGTCGCCTTGAGTTTTTGGGTGATGTAATATGGTACGTGGGTTTAACTGTTTCCTGGTTGGTGGTAAACTTCCTATAACCATTTAGTGACATCATACAATCACTGTGGTAGGTATCAAACGGATACCTTGAACGATATATTTTGATTATTTTTACTCCGATGAATTAATGATATGTTCCTCATGTATTTTCTGCTGATTCAGAATTGAAGCTTCTGTATTTTCACTCTCAACTAAGTTATAATTGCCTCCTAGATAATTTCAAATTTTTAATAGGCAATGCATTCCACATATAAGAGCAAATAGTTGCATCCATTGCGGCATGTGTACGCGTGATTATAGAAATTATAATATAGAGATACTAATTATATGATTGTGTCTTATGCTGATTACCTATTCTTGAAGCCTGAAAACTACTCGCTGGTCCGAAAATAAAGACAATAAATTTCGAAATATCATGCTTGAGGTAAAATTCAACGTGACGTACTCTAACAAAATATTCTTTGGAGCCCACTAGGACTGATTTAATGTTTCAGTATTTTTACCAAGTGAAACCCTGTCTATTGTACATGTATATGAGTGATTGATGAGTTATAGATAAATGTTTGACTGTACTAGTATTTTTCCGACACCCACAATATCTTATCAGACCAACCTGATAATACAAATTAAGCTATATTTCCTATATTATGAATCAATTACAGCTACTGTGGCTATAAACAATCGTTCCATTTCAGAACAAAAATACCAGCAAACATAATCATAGAAACGCAGTACACAGGCAGTAGGTATTGTTGGCGTTTTACAGAAATAAGGTCGTGAATTTTGCTACAGTGAGTATTATCCAATCACCATCTTGCTAGCTTTCACTAGGTATTAGTGACATCATAGAATTTCCTCTACTGGAGGGTTCTAAAGTAAAGGCGCCGGCGATAATTTGATATGGGCAATAATAACACGGAAGGATATCAATCTGTCAGATATTTTCGAACTAGATGGAGTCTGATCGGTACAGATCAATATTTTTTGTAAATCAAAAGTGACTGTAGTTCATTCAATTATACATATATTCATTGTTACTAGTTAAATTCATTGGTCACGTATCATTGCAGATATACATCAGATATAATTAGTATGTATCATGTGCAGCTGCCGCTTGATCTAATAAACCAGCACATGAACCGTTTATTTCGATTATTGGAGCCCAATATAGTCAACATTTCAGTTTGTCATTTCAAAACTTGAAATTATTATGTTAAGAAAAAACTAAGGTATCCCCGAGTAGCCTTCTACCGGACACCTAACAGGAATATAGAACGTTTGACCTTAGGTCTTATAAAATTAATGAAACATTTCTCAGATGCACCCGCATGTCTGGCAAACCCAACACATATCGGTTTTATTTACGGATTCAAAATAAAAATAAAAACGCCCACAAGCATGGTCAAAAACGTATAAAAAAACACACACAAAAAAGCCCTCCCGCACCACCTCCGAGGCCGAAATAAACATATGGCCGATTTCCGCACCAACTCTGTGGGCCTCCCGAAATAATAAAATGAAACACCTCAGTTCTTCCATAGCCACCATGTACCCTCCTTTCCCAAAACCAGGGAAAACAGCTCAAAGATTGAGCATGGCTGGCCTTTAAAAACATGTTCCTTATTAAAATATAAATTAGTTATCATGCCGTTATATGTAAAGTGGTTTACATATCCCATGTCCGATAACGCTAACATATAACACAATTTATGAATGGTATGACGTCACAATGAAATAGTAACTATGAAAGTGACAACACTTTATTTCTTTATTTCGCACAACGAACTACCGACCGCTCTGTCGTCAACAACTGAGAGACTTTCGACAGCAAATATCACATTTTCTATCAATTATAACGAGAAATGAATACCACAGTGATAAAGATAATTTTAAAGGCTACAAGAATATATAAAATTGTCACAGAATGCTATTGGTATAAATGATAAGCAATCGTGTAGATTGAAGACCATTTCACACAAAAGTACAGTAAATCGGAGAGGTTAAAAAATTCATGATTTTACTTTTGCTCCTAAAGTACTTTCTTTTAGGATTAATTTTGAATACATAGGATACATAGATGAAGCAAATGCTACTCTTTTACATGATTATATTAAACATGTGTGAATTAGCTTTAAATCGCTTAAAATGGACATTTAAAACTGTTGCCACCCCTGCCGCCAGAAGTAAATCCTAAGCTGGGAAACCCAGCCGAATAGCCCCATTTGGACATGAAAACTGCCAAGAACTGCTATGTAATTGGTACAGGAGGACTGGAAACTTATAAAACATGCCCATTCGACCCTCCACAGCCATAAAATAAAGAATGAAAATAAAAGTACCTGCACCGCCTTACGAAAATAAAGCAAACAGCCACCCGCACCCTTCTCAAACAGATAATCATAACAGATAGTAAAACCTACATTTACCCTGCGAATTTGGTATCAATCAATCCATGTTTTCATTCTAGGTTTGTTTATTATAATCTTATGATACTAGTTTGCGCATATTGTTCGTAAATCTATGGCAAATTAACAAACACATCAGGTGTCCGGTATTAGGGCACTGTCCGGTATTAGGTAACTTGGGGATAGCCATTGGACCACACAAGCCAAGGCTAGATAATGTGTCCATAACGTGACGTCAAAGCTTTCCACGTGGACAGCCATACAGGAAGTCAATAAGGCAGGCATCTAGTGACGTTATTTAACCACTAATTAACGTAAAATAGTGTGATGCACGTTATATTATCTCTCGCACACCTCATTGTTGTCGTTAACAATAGCCTTAGCACCAGAGAAACGATGTGGGATATTAGATTTTTATGATATTATACGTAATCGGGGAACATCCATCGAAATACCTGCGTTGTTAACGAACTAAAGCCACGGTAAACACCGGCCACGGATTCATGGTTACGTATAGGCTATATCGCTTTAAGAGTATGAATCTGGCATTTTTATAAAGCGTAGTATGTCAATCATCGTTGGTACATACAATTAATGTATATGATAGATTCCATTCCATTACTATCCTAAGGTACGCGGTGAATCAACTCAATTCGGCCCTCGAGGAAGATGAATGGCGAGAGATACCAGGCAGAGCCGCGCCCTGTCATAGACTTTGTCATGTTACACCAACTCATCGAACTCTGGCATCCGTTATACAGCTCGTTATACATGTCGCTTGATAAACGCCGGTATTCTCTTATTCACTAATCAATGGCTATGCCTCATGATGACTTTGATGTTTACGTTGTTTAGACATCAAGAGCCTGGCAGGTTGAGTGCTGAAGGGGCGGGTGATTGATTTCAAATAGAGTCGCGCACATGCACGGTTTACTGCCTTTTCAATATGTTTCTGTTGCGATTCGAATATCACATAGTTCACTGTTCTGTCATACATATGTTATTCGGATATATGAGTATATCATGTATTTTAAAGCTGATTTCAATGGATGAAATAACATACACCTTTACGTCCATGTCATGATTCCAGCTACATGTGCGTGTCTCATTACGTGGACATGGGTGCACATGATTAGAATCAGCGGGCCGGGGGCCGGATTCAATAATCAGTTAATTGTCAGTAATAACAAGATCGCCAGGACAGGTACGAAATTAATTCCAATATTCCGTATATATAGAGACAGTATATGATGCATGTAATCATTTTTCTCTTTATTCTCCGCAGTCTCTAGGCAAAATCAACAAATGAATACGCGCATGGAGAAACTGACAGGTTAATCCTGAGCGTACAGTCGAAATCCAGGAAATACAAATATACCGACAACACGAGTCATCATTCCGTAATGAACTCATTTATGCTCTCGTGTATGCATAGATGATACAACGCGAAACAAAAGCGTGCCGGTCAGGTGTCAATCCCAATGTGATTCTGTATAAACCCGATCATTGCAATATGACCGCGCTTGGCTTCTCGGAGTTAACCTAAAAATATAGCGCAGGCGAATCACCCGTTGTTACGTTTCACTCGTCTTCACGAAACTAGAATTTTTTTGGTCACCAGTCGTACTTCATCATTCACCAATCACTGAGATGTAGAATAGTTTCGTCGTGTTAATCATCACCTAGTTGTCCATATATATGGTTGCCCCCGCTTTTTCTAGACCCGCCGCTCTCGTCCCCGCCACTGGACACAGGTAGTGGGGGGGGGGATATATAAGTTAGCCGTAGCTGATGAGGAGAATGACTAGAAGGACGGGCGCTGATACCGCTGCACCTGACTCTCTCTCTCTCTCAGCTTGTTGGCGGCCGTTTTCTGGCATCAGGGACACATCATGGTACCATTCTATAAATCATATTTAGGCATAAATATATATAATTCATCTTTACAAATACAAGTAACATACAATGTGTCTACATTTTAATTGTTAGATTACAATTGGTACTCACAGTGAATAGGATTTATTTGCAAACTGGGCAGTTGAAATCTCAATATTTGTATTTCAGACAAGCGATAGATATGATGATCTTTATACCACGCTCTCTTGGCATGACGTCACCAACGCGACCGAGAGTGACGTCGTGGCGGTTTATCCTTTGATTAACGTCATGATTTACGCCATCGGCGCCATTGGTATCATAGGAAACGCTTTCGTTGGGTATGTGTTCGCCACCAGTGGTCGTCACCTGCTGAAGCTGAACTCGTCGCGGTTTTTCTGCAACCAGACGGCGATAGACCTGGTCGCCTCTGTGTTCCTCATCTGCCACACGGCCCGACCCCCCGGGCCGCCACCCTCGGGTGCCCTGAGGGAGGTCTACTGCCGGGTGTGGGCCACCAAGCTCATCCTGTGGGGCCTGCTCCTCTCTTCCACCTACAACCTCGTTCTCACTACACTAGAGAGATACCTCGCCATCGTCTGGCCCATCTTCCATCGCGTCCACGTCTCCGTCAACAAGGTAACGGTTGCCATGGTGATCGCCTGGTTGTCGGGGACGCTGTATAACGCTTTATACAAGCTACCGACGACGATTGTCTCGTCTGACGGGAAATGTCAGGTGTACGGGAACTATAATCCGCCGGAAGCTAAGAGAGTGGTGGGTATTATCAGTTTTATCATACAGTTTTTTATACCGCTGGCGGTGATGGTCTACTGTTACACGCATATGTTTATCAGCCTGGGTAAGATGATGGAGCCAAGTGAAACTCTACAGCGAACAGCGTCACTTAGGGACAACAGCGCATCCAGAAGAATTAGAACTATTTCACAAGCAGTGACTATCGCTGTCGGTTGGGGACGCGCTGTAGCGGGGACCGTTAGAAATAAGTCGCAGGATACGTCACATGACGTCAATTCAAGTGGCAGCCCGACGGCGAGGTGTGGGCCGTCAGATGAGACTACCGTGAGGTCACGTGGCTCGCATCCTTCTGGTGAACGTCCACGTTTCAAACCGGTACTTCGTTACAGGAGCAGCTTAGAACATGGTCGACTGAAACATCAACTTATGTCACATGAGAGAGAAACCTTACCGCAAGCATCATCAGCAGATGATGTGAGCAGTGATAGGCGACATACAATAGACCTGACGTCACTACACTCCGTCAGTGTCAACATTATGAGGAAAGCATCATTCACCAATCGCAGACGCACGTCGCGTAATAACGCGCGTCGTAGCGTGCTGCGTATACTGGCCGTTGTCTGCTCCTTATTCGTTTTCTGTTGGATTTGGAATCAGTCATATTTCTTTCTGCTCAATCTAGGGTACGCGTTAGATTTTGGCACCCCTTTTTACCACACTACGGTGATTCTGGCCTTTTCTAACTCATGTATCAACCCGGTAGTGTATTTTATACTGTCAACTGATATCAGAGCTGCTGCCATCAAATCCTTGCGTAAACACAACAAAATAGGCATTTTTTAAGTCTGAATAGTGTACCTTTATAGAACGCATAAGTAAAATGACCGTGTACACCGTGATATAAGTATTCCAATGTAACCAACGTTAATGTGATGCCGTTGTGTACAACATATTATTAATAAAAGACTGTCGCTGACATTCCTCTTGCGTGAAGTTTTCCTTTCATCAATTTTATAAGAGACCATTTGATTAGTATCAATGTTGTTATTCCAAATCATAATAATAGTAGGATAACGTGGAGCAAGCGGAGTGGAGTCATCGCGGGTGCTGTTAACTAAACAAGCATTGCAGGAGGGGGGGGGGGGATTCCTCTACTATAGGGCGATACACTGTGTGCGCGAAGTGACTCTTATTTTCCGCCGAAAAAAACGCGAAGCGACCCTATTGTTCGTCCCGGGAATTTCACCCGGGGGGTCAGTTGGTCAGCGACCGCGGGCTTGACAACTGTGTAACCCATACTGTAACTGTTGCGATGAACGTCATCCAGCAAGGGTTGGTCGTCATTGTAATCGTCTAAAGCCTGTGGTGTACGTGTGCTTAGACCAACTGCCAGAGGCCGACGAACCTTAGAACAGCTGTTGGCAGTGTCGGGTTTGAGCAAGAAACTCGACCAGTGCCGTAAGAAGATTATGAAGAAATCCAGCAGATGCAGGACACAAGCTGCTATGGGCTCCGGAACACGCTTCATACCCTGTAGACGACCAACCGTTGTGGGAAGACGTAACTCAGGCAGAACTTGCACTGGGTTTGATGAAGATGAGGGAAGAACATGCAGAGGACGGGAGCAAGGAGGAAGCTGATCTCTTAAAGGAGCTGCACACAGACAGTAGGTTTTAGGACAGTACGATTTATAGTCGGATAAGGAGGGTCTGCGCCGCGTCTTTCAACAGTTGGAGCGAAGTCCAATGAAATGGACTGATCAAAGGAAGATTTTTATATTAAAAGATTGTACCATGATGAAGGCCGAAGCTAAATTAGTTCTGAAGAAGTACACTACCACACCTCCCACCACAGGCTCGACTTCAGTGCCTGAGGATAAAAATAAATAGAGAGCTTTTGTGTTCTGGTCGCCCTTTAATAAAGGCGAGTGCAATCAACGCACTACAGATGCAGATCAATCGCGGCATTACCAGATTACATCGAACTTTGTCCCCTTTGCCACTGGATGAGTTGCAGAAGTGGTTATTAGTGGTAATAATTCACTGACCAACAAGTAGGTGGTAATTTCATCTGTCACGAACTTTTACAATTAGGATGAAATGCAATTAATTTTCTGAGGAAACGGACTCAAAGATTCGGCACAATGTGTTTTGTTTACGTCAAACAATTTATAACAATCGGGTACTCAAATATCCAGGTACAATTTCACGCGCATATATATATGTCAACCTTAATATCATTGATTCGAGATAAGCGTAGATAATCTAGCTTCCACCACGTCGATCATAACACTTCCGCCATAATTCCGCATAGAAAAATGTTTGGTGTACAATAAATTGGTGCGGTACAATTGTACTGATCCTCTTGATAAGAAGGTCGGTGACAGGTTTATACAATCATGTATCATGGAAGACTTTGCATACAACATAAAAAGAAACGTGTTAAAATTGCGTTCACTTGTAAAATAACTAGCAATAAAAGACAACATTTTCATGTTCACACGAATACTAGTGCATGAGTATATTACATATTCTATATCGGATAAAATTGAACTTTCCTAGTGTTGTGCGCAATTATTATACAGCTAACAGAGTATGGCACAGATTGATAAATTATGGTACAGGTAAATGTCATATATGAGGTCGCTAAAAGACGAAAGCTAAATAGTTGTAAAGTTTATGTTGGTCTCTTCAGGCAAAATGCGAACCAACATAAGCATATACATGTAAGACGATAAATTAAAATTTATAACATTGATATTAAAGTTAACATGTCGTACAAACATCCTGTAGAAACATAAATCTTATTTGGCCGACAAACATGATATGAATTAGCTTATATAATAAATTAAGATATAAGAAGAACCAAAAAAAAGATCAGACGGAAGTATATATTACAGAGATTCATATAAAAAGAGACCTGGTTTGATAAAGGTAAGCTTAAACAAAAGTATTGAGTATCTGATTTTTAAACTAAAGTAAAACATGTGTATATGGCCAAACTAAAAGATGTTTAAAACCCACAAACCAAAGAGTAAGATTGAAGTAAGTGCAATTTGAGTATTGAGCTTTCTTTGCTCGTCTTCCTAGTCTAATGCTGGGTTATCATTAGTAGACTGAATGCTAGGATTTTCCGACGGCCATCTTTTTGAGTAACATGCTGAGGTTGTCTTTTGTAGACTGATTACTAGGATCTAACTCCAGCGCTGTTCGATAAGCTCGCTCTGCCTGAGGGTACTTGTGCCAACGATGATATAATACCCCTATAATGCACAACAATCAAACACTCAAGTTCAGATAATTTCAGACAAATAGAAAAACGATGATATAACTACCCCGGTATATAAATGTGACCGAACATTTTAAGGGCACGTCACGTGAAAATTATGTGCTGTGTAACAATAAATTGTAATTATATCACGATGATGCCGAGATGAATGATACACGTACGAACGCTAGTTAAAAAAATATAAAAGAATGTTCTAACGAGAGTTGTCACGAAAAATAAGTGGGCTTACCTAGATTTGAATGGAAGTGAGCTTTAGTTGGCGATAGAGCGATAGCTTGATGGAAATACTTCTCACTCTCCTGAAATTTGTTCGACTTGCCTAGAGCGTTCGCGTAGTTATAATATATACTGGCCTCCTTGGGGTTGTACTGGATCGCTTCTTTAGCCACTACTTCAATGTCATCAACGCGGCCTAAAAATCGTTACACCCAAACGTTTAATGCAATGCAACCTAACCCAAGTCGGGGCAGCGTTTGGGGGCGTAATGATAATACCATTCTGAAATACTAAGCTCTATGTTTTACAGCTTAGTGTTAGAATGGAGAAGATAGAGTGCCACTTACCCATATTATCCAGTAGTATGATGATGTTGCACCAGGCACTGACATGAGTTTGCTTCTGCAAAGTCGCATTTCTCCAAGCAGACAAAGCCAATGCATGTTGCTTCAAATCTAAGTACTATAGATTAGAAATCATATAGTAGAATTAGATATATATGCAACATACGTAAAGTGCGTATAACAAACATTTTACCAATCTTAATTTACAACTAAGTAGATTATTCTTTGGCAGCACTTACCATGTTACCAAGGTTATAGTAACAATCTGGGTACTTTCGCCGGTGTAGTAACGCGTTTTTGTAGCTTTGTTCGGCGGTTTGTGTTTTGCCCTGAGCGGCCTGAACGATACCGAGGTTCATCCAGGCAGCAGCGAACTCTGTTCGGATAGTCACCGCTTTCTGTAACCAAAACTCGGCTTCAGGGTGATCATTGCTGTCTTTCAGTAAGTTCCCCAAGTTATTCATAGCCTGGTCATAGTCTGGATTTAATCTGCGGGCAAAAAGTTTAATGTGGTAGACGTTTTACTATGAATATAAAACGATTGACTACCTCATGGATTATTATGCAGGAGGTACATGTACATGTATGTCCAATTCATTATACAAGAATAAAAAACTGCTTTCGAGCTACGTATATATTATATATCAAATATCTTATATATAATTTTGCTAAGCAAAAACTTGTGGACCCGATTTCGGGAGTTCTGGGGGGAATCGGCGACTTCTGAGTCGACAGAAAGGTCGGAATGTCAATATTGTGCGTCCTCGGCCCTATCTTAAGTCCAATTGAGTGGGAAAAGGGTGTCATTACCATTAAAAACCTGATTTGAGATAACAGATGGACCAATATGCACGGATTCCTTAAATGTCACGTTCAAAACCCATATAAGGAATCGGCGGGTATCGCATGGAACGGGCGTGTTCAAGGATAACTTGGTATTAGGGAGGGGTGGGGAAGGGGGGGATCTCTCAGGGAAATGGTGTGTCAGAGAATAATTTTGTGTGTGTAGCGGGGGCAGTTTCCGATTCTCAGGGAAAGGGTGTGTCAGAGTTTAACTTGGTGTTGAGGCGATGGGGGGGAGGGCGGGTCTGTCAGGGAAAGGGTGTGTCAGAGGAAAATTGTGTAGAGAGCTCTTTGGGAATGGTTACATTCATCCCTAGCACTATTTCCGAGAGTTACTAGCAATACCAGCAGCGCGGGTAACAACAGCTAGTCTGAGTTGACAGAATAGTTGGAAAGTAAAAAGTGTGTGTCCTCGGCCCTATCTAGAGACATATAATGCAAGAAAATTGTGAATTTACCTTCAAAATAATGTTTCTTGGTCAACAGTAGACCAATATGTGCACATATTCCTTTCAAGGATAAGCACTCTTATATAACGCATATTTGTCGTTTCCTGGAATCATTCCGGAAACGACAAATGTCTTGATTAAAAGAGAATAGGAATTCCCCTCTTTTATAAATATGAGGGGGGATGGGGATACTGTTATTTGCAGTATAATCTGTTCAAGGATAAAATTTTGTCATTTTTTTGGAGGAGGACAAAAGGGATGTCTTATTAGTTTCAGGGAAATTTGGGGGTTGAATTCCAATTTATATTCCAGTGGAAAGGGTGGGGTTTTAATTTCTCAAGTTTTAAATTCTCATGGAATGGGTGTGTCAGTGGATAACTTGGTGTATGTTCTGGAGGGGGAGGGGGACAGCTCTCAAGGAGTGGGTGTGTTGGAGCATAACTTGTGTGAATAGTGGAGGGGGAGGGGGGGGTGTTCTTTGGTGTGTTTTTTTTAAAAAAAATTGGGGGGATTGGAGGTGGTGATATGGGGGGTTTACTCTCATTCTACATTTTTGTGCAGGGAGTGGTGCTTTTAATCAGCTAAGTTGTCTTTTCTGGTATTTCTATTTATGTGACAGGCACAATTCTCTTTGTACATCTATAGAGTTGCAGTTGTTACTGTACGTGGGGTCTGTGGGAACATTAATAGTGGAAGGTATGGTTGTGTTTTGTCCGATGGTGTATGATTGTCAGTGGGGGGTCTGTTTCCACAGTTATGTGGGTGTAGGGCAGGGTTTTTTCATACTTATTTTCTATAATGAAAGGTGTGGCAGGTACTTTTTAAAGAAAGAATGGGGCGGGGATTAATGTTGAACCACCATGATAAGGATAGATATGTTGGTTCTATGTTAGTTCTTGATAATCTTATAACCCACAGCGCGGGTTACAACAGCTAGTCTATATATAATTTCACTAAGCGAAAAGTTTCGGGCCCGATTTCGGGAGTTCTGGGGGGAATCGGCGGATTCTCAGTCGGAAGAACCCAATTATTCACAACTTTGTATCCGGTGGGCTCATTTAAAAGTTTGACAAAGTTTCAAAAAGTGAAATTTGTTGAACATTTGGAACTGGGTCACGAAACTGGGTCACACATGCGGGGCAACTGGGTCACACATGTTCGTTTGTGTAGCGGGGAGAAGCAGAGAGGCGGGAAAGGCAAGAGGGGGAGAGGGGGAGAGAGAGGCGGAGAAGCCGAGAGGCAGAGAGGGGGAGAGAGAGAGAGAGGGGGGAGAGAGAGAGAGAGAGGAGAGAGGAAGAGAGGGAGAGAGGGGAGAGAGAGAGAGAGGGGGAGAGGCGGAGTAGCCGAGAGGAGGAGAGGCGGAGAAGCCGAGTGGAGGAGAGGGGGGGGGGGGGGGGGGTCAGCTCCTAGGGAATGGGTGTGTCAGAGGTTGACTTGGTGTGTATTGCATAACGGGGGGGAGGGGAGGTATAACTTGGTATGTTGTGGAGGGGGGATGTTTTCAGGGAATTGTTAAATTAACTCCTACCACTATTTCCAATATTTATTAGCAATACCAGCAGCGAGGGTAACAACAGCTAGTGGCATATAATTGTGATTAGAATTTCTGTTATACTTACTTGATAGCATGTCGATAATAACTCAAAGCCAGATCTCTTTCGTCCGTATCCCCGTACAACTTCCCTAAGTTGTAGTGTACCTGTAACAAACATGTTAGTGATAAACTACTGTCAGTCGAATAATGTATTGATAATGTGCACAGCAAATACTACTTGTTTCCTAAAGCTCTACGAACTTTTGCATTTAATGGGCACACATCGAGTCCGCTGTGAAATAACGAGAATTCATCTTTCCATTCAAAACTTCTGTGAACGCAGCGCCCAATCATAGCCAACACAACAAGAATCAGACCGCCATATAGCACCTGAAATATACCGATACTAGATTCTTCAAACGGGTTTCGAACGACAAATTTATATCAAATGTCTCGTCGAAAGACGGAATAATAAAGCCTATATCAAACTGGCGTTGCAATCTAAACTAACCTTCCCCACCTCCTGACGAGAGAGTTTGAGAATCCCTAAAGTGAATAACATGATAAAACCGAGTGATGGCAGATACAGATTCCTCTCAGCAATAACAAAACCCACGCGGAACAGCAGGTTACTAGCGGGGAGAAAAGGCACCACCAGAGCTGCCACTGATACTAGCACCAACCTGTAATATTACCAATATTGTCAGAAAT
>JAXGGS010110756.1:0-17077 GCA_035585475.1 Armandia brevis | reverse complement strand
CTCCTATACTACTGTAGGTACATGAACGGGGCAGGCACAAACCCTGACACACATGTCCTAGCTTACTACTTATATGTGGCTCCTATACTACTGTAGGTACATGAGCGGAGCATGCACAAACCCTGACACACATGTCCTAGCGTGCTACTTATATGTCCCTCCTATACTACTGTAGGTACATGAACGGGGCAGGAACAAACCCTGACACACATGTCCTAGCTTACTACTTATATGTCCCTCCTATACTACTGTAGGTACATGAACGGGGCAGGCACAAACCCTGACACACATGTCCTAGCTTACTACTTATATGTCCCTCCTATACTACTGTAGGTACATGAACAGAGCAGACACAAACCCTGACTCACATGTCCTAGCTTACTACTTATATGTCCCTCCTATACTACTCTAGGCACATGAACAGAGCAGACACAAACCCTGCCACACATGTCCTAGCTTACTACTTATATGTCCCTCCTATACTACTGTAGGCACATGGACGGAGCAGACACAAACCCTGCCACACATGTCCTAGCTTACTACTTATATGTCCTCCTATACTACAGTAGGTACATGAACGGAGCAGGAACTAACCCAGAGACATATTTCCTTATGTACTACTCTCATGTTACCACTATACTACTGTATGCTATCTTTCCCTGGCGCCGGTCACCTTTATGTGGCCACAGAGCACCAGGGTGGCTCAACTATCAATCCGATCATAATCAAAGCTGAATGATGCTCAACGTACAATTGTTTTGTATACGGTGTCAGTGTCCGACTGGAAGTTGGACACATCAATATGCGGAACTTCAATATTTTGCCGGTTTAATCGCAACAATACGATGCCTGTTTTGCCGTAATCTTTGCGGTTAACTGAGCACGAAAGGTACCAACCCAACGAAGAGAGAGTGCCATTAAATATATACTATTCACGTTGCACGGTTAATTATAATTTCTACACATTTATCAACAATTTGAACAATTGTGTTGCTTGTCAAACACATAGTTTCTTGTGCTTCTACAGTCACCCACATTAAATACATTTACATGAACATGCCCCTTTTAATGTGGGTGGTATAAATGTTGGTATGTCACTATCGAGCTCCTTCATGTATCCAAAGTATGAAAAACCTTTAATCACTTTCACATTGTGGAGTCGATATTTCCCCGGTCTTCCATGAGTGTCAGGGCTCGGGCAACGTAGCAGGTAGACCGCACGGTGACCCCGCTAGCTGGATAATTGGTTAGTTGGTGAAAATATATACTTATGTATAACCTCTACTGAATACCAATGGAGTTTTACTTTTTCAAATGCCTTTAACCATGAACATTTTTGGAATCTGATCAAATAAATTAACACAACGCATCAGACGGGAAAGCGAATTTGTATTCAATTAAAATATCAATTGAAATGGGGAATAACCTCACAACAGTTCTAGTTTTTGTATGTTGTTGAGGTTTTACTTCAATTCTTCTTTCAATAATATATCTACTTCACATTCTCATGTAAAAACGCTACTGTCTAATTATTCAAAATGAATTTTTGAGGGGAAGGTAAGAAAGGAAATTCTGCATTGGGCATTGCACAATATACAGAGTAAGATATGTCTCATGATGACATCGGGTAATTAATGTATCTATAAGATGGATAACGTTCTTCACCTATTGTCACTCATATAAAGGCTATATCAATATTAACTAGTTGGAGTTAGTTTATAAGTTATAGCAAAAACATTCGAGGTAAACAAGCTTTTGTGCATAATTATGGGCAGGTATCACAAACATGCCAACAAGCGAATGTGAAAATAAAGAATATTTGTTTTTTTTCTAACTTGGCCCACCTTTACTTCTTAATCGATGTAGACAAATTAAGCAAATGCATGAACTGATTGTATTCTATTTACACTCCCTCACATAATTGACTGGTATGTCGAGAGGTTCATTTATAAAAGGGAGGATGATTCTGCATGTTTTCCCTGTAGTGTTGACGACCAGACACTTTTCTCCTGGCCTCAGCTGTTCCTCCCGGCCACCATCTGTGACGTGGAGATATGGAAAGATGATCACTGCTGCATATGTTGTTTCTGCAGCGGCACCTGGCGGAAAAAAGAAAAACGTTGATTTGATATTTACTTCAATACTACTCCAAAACGTAAATAATAGGTACTGTATCTTATTTACCTTTTTGTGATTCAGCCTTGGACAATGAGAATTCGAGAATTCAGTAAACATTTTACTTATAGAATCTCCCACGACGTCATCAACTTTAACCATCAGTCCGACCAGCATGGAAACAAATCTCCTCGCTGTGGACCATTCTAGTGTTTCATTTGTAAACAACGGATCTATCTCTTCTGTGGCCCCAATCGTTTGCTGGCCGATATCGTATTTTCCAGGCTCAATCCGCACTTGAAAAGCAACGCGCATATTGTGTTGGATCTTGGTCAGGGGATCAGTCCACCTGCAATGACTATAATGTATGAGTTTCCCTATACCTAGATGTTTTCCCTGACTACACAGAGAACGTTGTGTGAGTGTGATGTTTGAACGTTGTATCATGGTATCTATATAATGTTCAAAGAACGTTGTGTGACGGTTATTCCTTAACATTATATTGCTTTATTTATGCTACATTCTCGGAACATTCTCTGAGGGTTTTCTTTGAATGTTTGATTAGAATATCCATACAGCCCTCTCACGACGTTATACATATGTAGACTCAAAGATAACATATAACAAGCTGAAAAGTATTTCAACTAGAACTCTCCTTGTTTATTAAGTACAACGGTACATAATACAACTTGGTATAGGGTCAAAACTGTGAGTGCCGTACGGGCTGAAGCGCGCCATCTTACACCGCGCTGTGCCCACACAATTTGCGCCGCTCACCTAGATTCCCACCGGAGATCTCGGTCGGACAACTAGGTCACGGTCAACAGGTATTTCAACGGAAGTTGCACTTCCTCGCCGGATTACTCCAGGGATGCGGTGGTCGTTCCGTTCATCTGACAAGTATCCAGGTCGTAATACTCACTCACCTATTTCAGCATGCCAACTGTGTTGACAGCTGCTGGTCACTAAGATGAGCGACTGATTAGTACTCAGATGAGTGCAGGTCATCAGCCGCGCATCTTACATTCCTCCTATTACCCGGAGGATGATGAATATTATCCCATAAAATTATAAACTTCATATACTTAAAAAGTCAATGTTCCAGGAAACGATTCCAACACTCCAAACGTATTTACAATAGGTTAACTGGTTATTTTACAAGGAACTTCTCATTTCCCCCCTCTTCCGCGTGATCTTCTTCTTCTCAAGTGTACTCTTCATGTTGCAACAAACACCCCTGGCACTAGATACCGTATGTTTGTGGATTTCTTGGTGCGTCCGGCTGAGCATTTGGCACATCGCAAGTTACCCTGTGTTCGATTAGGGACGATTAACGCACAGCAATGTCGTTCGTAAGCCTCCCCGCTCTATTTAATGTTTCGATCCTTGTTATGCTCCTTTGTTGACAATTCAGGGCAGGACGATTACTCCTTGGCTGTGTTGTTGCCTCGCGGTATGCAACATCTTCCACACCTCTTCAGGCAGCACGCCAAGCCATATTTCTTTATCATGCACATCATTACCACTAGACCGACCACTACAAGGACGGCTAGTATCAGGATAATGATGTAGCTGTTGATTGACGGGTGAGATGGTACTAATAGTCATGGCATTTGTGGCGCTATGGCTATTTTCCCAATTTCGATGCCTTTGACCAGATATAATTTGATCATAGACCCAGGCTCTATCAGATGGAGTTCAGGCATCTCCGGCATTTCAACAGCCGACATGTTCAAGGTGGTATCAGGCAGTTCAATCCGTTCTTCATGTATGTCATCACTCTCCAGGACCCATCCGCCGCTCCCTTGTTGCTAGCAGCTAGAGGACGTAAATTTCACTGCAAAGGAGCCAGGTTTTACCGGCAGGTTCCTGGTGGCCTCTCCTAAGCAGCGGATTTCGAGGGTTTATTCCAGAGTAGTGAGGACATGGCTGTTAATTCCTACCGCTACAAAATTGGTTTCGGCCGGCTCCTCGAACCTTACACCACATCTTGATAAGCCACTGGGCGTTCCCAGGATCAATCCCCATTCACAGGGTAGGCCTGAGTGATAAGTGAGGTCCTTTTTCGCATATGGCTGGGGGATCCCCCTTACACGCCTTAAAGAGAACCATGGTTCCGTTCTGCTCGTCATAGCCAATGAAGTCGTGCAGAAGTAACCGAAGCCAGTTGCCCAATGGGTCCTGGTGCGAGAATGTCTCCAAGTGGTATCCCATGACTCAATCATGCGTCATTGGGAGTTCCACAATGAAGGACATTCTGTCATCGGATTCCCACAACGGTCTCACCAGACAATGCTTGTAGTACCATTCTAGTGGTGCGGGATTATGTCCTACGCTCTGCATTTCATTTCTAACATTCTCCAGCACCACCCTCGGCATAATACTTTCCCTCAGTCTTCCTGCCTCCAGATGCATTCGCTGCTCACGCTGAAGCTGGCTGTGTTCATGCTTCATCTAGTGACGTCTCTCCACTGTAGCCATCAGGTTGGTTAGTAACTCCATTTTTTCCACCGCATGCAAATTAGCCAATACTTTGTTCTGATTTTTGTACATCCTTGTGATCACCGCCTGGAAGAAGTCAATTGCACGAGAATGGTCCTGAAGATACTTCCTTGTCTCCTTCTCATGCCTAGTGGATGTTTTAACACCTCGGTTTGATCAAATCACTGCTGGACCAAGTCCTTTAAGGTATCAATCTTGCCTGAGGTTGCAACCCCGAACATCTTTCCTAGTAACCATCCTCCTGCGTTGAACAGGCCATGCTTATGTCAGGCCTGCCTCCTCTCATTCCTCCAGATTTCCCTCAACCATATCACTCTAAGGAGTAAGTGATCATGCACTGCAGGCCGGATCGGCATGATTGACTTCGCATGGCTTGCTACATAGTTACCAAATCTCTCCATCTGGGAAGCTTCTTGCTCCAGAAACGCATCAAATTTGTGCTCCTTTATGACTATCACGACTCCCCAGTAACCGTCAATCAATTCCACGGTGTCCATTTCATAATATGTAAGCCGTTCGTCAACGGGGTTACACTTACTTTATTTGCAGACACCACTCTTATCAGCAAAAAGCAGGTGGTGAACAGCAGCTTCATTTTGGTGTTGGTTATCTACAACCAGGGTAGAAAAAGTAGACCAAGTTCTTCCTCTTCTTATCACCTTTTTCTTCGTTGCCCGGTTCTAATTGCTCCAGACGGCATTGTTTCTGTGTGTTTTCTTCTCTCGTTTCTAGATAGTTTGGTTGGTCTATCTGAAAGTTGGTCGGGCTTTGGCTAGCTGGTTGCAGTTGGATGTGGTAGTTATATTGGGGCAGCGATGGTGGCACTGTCACTCCCTGCCCCTGATTGTACATCTAGGCCGGTTTGGATTAGCGACTTCTGCGTCATTTTTCCGATCGTACCACCCCCGTTTGTTCATCAGGGGCGGTCACCAGGTTTGGTGTGGCGGCTTTTAGCTCGTACTCAGGTGCGCCTTCAGGTGCATCTAAGGCCATATCTCTTTGATCTGCATTTTGCACTGCAACTAGGCAATCAATCTGGGCCTCCTGATCTTGTCCCCGGATTGACGCCGCCGCTTCCTGGGCCGCTTCAACCCCTTCTGCGTGGTAAGGATTTTGCCTCTTCGGGTTGGGGTTGTTCTCCCATCATTTCTAACTCTACTTCAAGATCGTCCAGTGGTGCTTCTCAAGGTACTGGCTGGCCTGTGACGCGGGCCGTGACGTCGCCATCCCTTCTCGCCGGATTTCCCTCCAACATCTTCTTGCCCCGCTGTATCTTGTTGAGTAAGTACTTTGGTGGTCTGGGCGCAATTTTATCCTATGCCGCGTCTGGCCTGCCAGTTTCACCTTTTCTCTGTGCACTGTTGTTTGCCCTCCTTCTATTAAATGTGTGACCCATACTGTGTGCCCTCGTAGCTTCCTTATGCAATATTTTGGATCCCATCTGGTAGTGTGCGATCCCAGAACTTCTGCCTTCGGCCACACCTGATCACCAATGTGTAACTGTGTTGTGTTAGCTTCCGGTTGATTTGTTCCCGCTTATATGCTCTGAGCTCCGCCTGATTATGCCGAGCGTCTTTTATGGCCCTAGCCAGGAAATCCGTCCTGCTTCCGGTGTGTTGTCCTGCTTCAATGTGGAGATTATCCGTGATAGCGAGTCTCGGATCGCAGTCTGTTTGGAGGAAAAATGGTGAGTACCATGTCGCTTTTGTGGGTACTGTATTCAGGATTTTTACGCACTCTGGTAGTATTAAATCCCGGTGCGCCATGTTGTTGCTTGACAAGGGCCCTAACATGGCTTACAATGATCGGTTGACCCTCTCTACCTTCCTGTTGCTTTGCGGGTGATATTGCGTGGTCAACTAAAAGTAAAAGTTAGTCAAGTAAAATGGCCCATCTCTGGATCTTGGTGTTCTTCATCTGTTTAGTAAACGGAGCTAGCAGGGGTTTATGATCCGTATAAATGTTAAAGCCTAGGCAGCCCCAGAGATAAGGTCTTAACTTCTCTATGGATGACCGCATAGGCCTCCTGTTCAATGGTGGCCCACCTCTTCAGTACATCAGAGAACAGGTGACTGATGTAGAAGATTGCCAGCTCCTTCACATCCTCTCTTTCCTGTGTTACGACTGCGCTCATGGCATAGTGACACGCATCCATGTACAAGTTTTAATGCTTGTTCACATCTGGGTAGGCTATGCAATGGTCAGACAGTAGCTCCTTTTTCAAGGTGGTAAAGGCTGCCTCACCTTGCTCTGTCCAGACGAATTCCACGGACTTCCTCGTGAGTTCGGTGATAGATGCTGCGCATACCCTGGAACCAGATCTCTGTTATAATTGCATGCCCCCATGAATCGCTTTTCCTCTGTCTGGTTGGTTGGTTGTGGCATCTTACTGATGGCCTTACATTTATCTTCGTCGATGTGTATGCCATCTTCATCCACCACATGCCTAAGCACCTTAAGCGACCTCACCCCCAAGGTACACTTAGTAGGCTTAGTCTGCAAATGGTTCTTCTTAAGGCGCTCAAAGACTGCCAACAATTTCTTTTCATGTTCTTCTTTGGTCTTTTCGTAGATTACTATGTCATCGAGGCAGACAAAGCAACCTTTACCTATTTGCCCTTTGAGTACGTTATTCATGTATCTCTGGAACATTGAAGGTGCGTTGGCCAACCGGAAGGGCATAAGCACATATTCAAACAATCCCAGATGGCATACAAAGGCTGTCTTGTGGCAACTGTCTTGATGCATCTCTATCTGGTGGTAGCCGCTCACTAGATCCAAGAGGCTGAATTATGACGCTCCTTGCAGGTGATCGAAGATGTCTCTAATGTTAGGTAGCGGATGGGAGTCCTTGACCGTTACCGCGTTTAAACGGCAATAGTCAATGCACAACCGGTAAGTGCCGTCCTTTTTGAGAACCACTACTACTGGGGCGGCCCAATCGCTCATGGAATGTCTTATTACACCTTCTTTCAACAGCTTTCTATCTGCAGGATTATCGGGCAGGGGAGATTACGTACTACCACGTACCAAGTACCTTTTAGGGGGTAATTCATTCACTGCAATCACTCCTTTCCCCACAACCACAAGGGTGTTTCCGGTTACCAAATGTGGTTGCACGCGCGTAGCTTGCAAGGGGTATACCGTCCCAGCCGAGCTATGGATCGCACGATATGCCGCATAATCCATCAATGAGATTTGGGCGTCCGTTTTAAATCATCCTGGCACGGTAATCCCAAGTGTTGGTCCACCCCGTCCTTGTGCAGCCAGGTAGGTGGGAACTCTACTCCCCAGCAGGCCAGTTTAATGGCTTCGGTGCCTCGCAGTGTGTAGCAATATGTCCATAAGTCTTACAGCGATAGCGCAGCCGTCTGCCCTGCTCGTTCTGGTCCGGCTTTCTTTTTTCGCAGGTACTCTCTTCTTTGGATCCCTGTTCTTCACGTAACCGAGATTCTTCCCACTGTTTGACGTTGCTAGGGCAATAGGTGCCGTATTTAACATGGCCACTGCTTCTGCCCCCAGGGTTCCTGTGTTATCAGCCAACAAGTTCCCATGGATTCCCAGCGCTTTGACGAGTGCGTCTATACGTTTTTCTGTACCTACATCGAGGGTAATAGCGGGTACGTTCTCCGGCGCAGGCATTGACCCCTGGAGGTCTACCATTTTCTACCTCTATGGGTTCCTCCTGACAACTTCCTCTACCCAGCCACTTGAATCTTTCCTGGGCTCCACCCAAGTGTACTGCGAACCTCATAGCCGCAGCCAAGTTCACAAACGGTGGGTGTTTGTCCACAATTTCCTTTGCGTAGTTCGCTACATCTGCGATCGCTTGGAACCTTCAGTTGTAGTTCTGGATTGTGTCGGAGGATTGCTTGATGGTATCTAGCCTTCCTCTCATATACTCTTTTTTGTCTACGCTTAAGAAAGCCTGAGTCTTATGATCCACTACTTGCGCTCAAGGGGTGTAATTTGGCTCCCATCGGTTTGCCCCATCCCACCCATCTGGTCTATAGCTTGTGATGAAGTCCTCCAGTTCCTTCCGAAACGCTCCCAATGCCGTTTGTCGCGCAACCTTGATTTTCCCAGGCTCTCCGAGACCTTCACAAAGCCCAACTTCGTCGATCCAGGTTTGGATCGAGTCTGCGGCCAATCCATCGCACCTTCCCGTGATCCCTGCATAGGTGGTCAGCAAGTTCTGATCAGTCAGATTTATGGTCTGCTGGTTGATGCTATTTACCAATCACTCGATTGTTCCATTCCTACTGGTTGTTGGTTCCCTTCCTGGTCGTCAATTTCAATGTTTTTGTGCTGGTCGTTGTTGTCGAAGAACTCAAGCGCTTCCTGATTCGCGAAGGGTAGTTGGGGCTGCAGGTCTACTGGTACTTACGGTTGCGCGCCTTGTATGAAGGGTGGGTTGAATCAAGCCACTCCTTGTCCTCCGGGGTCTTGCGCTTCTTCCAACTGCCTTGTCCTCTTCGTGACGTTTACCCTGGTGTTTTCTGGGATCTGTTCCACTAATGCCAACAGCTCTGCTTCTCTTTTCGCGTCACAATCATTGCCTGCCGTTGGTCAGCCATTACCCTTGGTCAGTTCCCTGTCTTCTACTGACCTTTTTCCATCCAGGTTCCGCTTGCAATCATTAAGGATCGTCCTGGCAAGCTCGCCACAATTATATGTAGAATCCTGGGCTCAAAGATAACTTATAACAAGGTGCAAATTATTTCAACTGGAACTCTCCATGTTTATTAAGTACAACAGTACATAATACAACTTGGTATCGGGTCAAAACTGTGAGTGTGGTACGGGCTGAAGCGCACCATTTTATACTGCGCCGTGCCCACGCAAGTTGCACCGCTCACCGAGATTCCAAATGGAGATCTTGGTCAGACAACTGGGTCACGGTCAACAGGTATTTCCAGGGAAGTCGCACCTCGTCGCCGGGTTACTCCAGGGACGAGGTAGTCGTTCCGTTCATCTGGCACATATCCCGGCCGTAATACGCACTCACCTATTTCAGCGTGCCAACTGTGTGGACATCTGCCGGTCACTAAGATGAGCGACTGACTAGTACTCAGATGAGTGCAGGTCATCAGTCGCGCATCTTACTTTGATATTATGATAGAACAGCGAATAATTATGTACAGGGATCTCCTGCTTAATAACGAGGTGTATGCTGCCAAGATGACAATCACTCGCGAATTGTTGCAAAGTTACATATATGTACCAGGAAAATTCCTTGGGTGATTGATAAAAGTAGAGAAGTGGCATTTTAGTGTGCAATTATAATTTGTACATGCAATTACATAGTCTTGTGGGTGATTCTAGATCACACGAAAAGTGGCCTCTTTCAGACTGGCGATTAGCTGTTGATAAGATGAAAGATATGCACATGAATTACTATGTATTTGTGCCACTATAATTTCGATTACTTCGCGTGATCTATATCTACATGTGAATTTAGCTGAAGATTCACTGATAAATGATTCCATACATTAAAACTTGCGGGATCAATGTTACACATTAATACTGTTCTTAGTCCCGTGGCCGAAAGTGCTAACTGCACACTTAGGTAGTCATAAGATTCACAATCATCTACATGATAATTTATGAACTCAGACTTGTTTGTTGCAATTTGCTGAATGATGGTCTTAAATTTATCGAATCTTCAACAACAAAAGAGGCATATATGTATAAGATACTGTCATGCGACAGCTTTCACAGCTTCTAATTGTCGCGCGGCTACAACATGAGGCAATTTTACGCCAGTACTGCGATGGAATGTTTACAACACCACTCGACAGTTTGTAAGATCAAAGACAGATAGCAATTTACTATCTCTGTAACTGTGGTACTATGGAATCTAACAGCAACAGCGATGGTCTGGCGGCACACAACAAAGCACGGGAACACAACTTAAGCGGTCACGAGTTCGTATCCACTCAGGTTCATAGTTAGAATTACCGATATCAAATTCTAAACATACAATAGCCAATTTGTATACAATTAATAACCGAAGTGCAAATGTCCAGAAACCGGTAAAATTTGCTACAAAAAAGATCACTTTTGTCGTCCTCTCAATTAACTTTTGTATATCATTTGACTGTTCATTGATGTTAGCGGTAGAACATTGTTTTCAAACGTTAGTTTGAAAGTTTGATCCGGGTTGGAAAAACCCGACATTTGCATGTCATATAACGTTCGTGACGAACGTTTTCACAACCCAAAACCAACGTTCTTGGAATGTTCTACCAATATTGCCGTGTAACCTGGGAATATTGTTTTCAGTAGATTTTGACAAACCTGAATGCCTTAGCATAAACTTCACATCCAGAATATCTGATGGAAGGAGAGAAGTAAAACTTGTTGACGTCATGACCTTCAGGTGGCAGCATCTCTGGGTTGTCCGGATCAAAGTGAGTGTCGGGAATTGCCAGACAGTTGCCTTCTGGGGTTGTATCACCTGTGTATTATATATAATCAAGTACAAGGGTGAAACATGGACAAGCAAATGTAAGTTTATTATCTAACCAGGAAGGAGCATGTCTCCATTTTCAATAATCTTCTGCAAAGATTCTTCCCGGGTTCCATGAAATGCGACATGCCACTTGCTGAAGATGTCTTTTGATTCAGCTTGTGGTTTGGTCCTGTACACAAATAATCTTAGAGCTGTAAATTTCATTCACCAATTCTTTCGAGGTATCATTTGGCATGAATTAGAAAAATTCTTATGTGAATGTCAGGCTAAATGCCTAAAAATTGGAACATACGCAAGTCCAAATTTGCACCATCCAATAGGAAGACCATATTTCATGGGAGGATCTCCTCTTGAATAAACCAGACCATCTCCTCTGTCTCTGTGGCACTTTGCACAGAAACAAACATCAAACGTGGAATTGAACAGGGCAGCTGAAAATAAATTTATTAGTGGAAGTATTATTATCTATACTTCGAATGTGCGTGTAGATTAGTGTATCATCTTCATTTCTTTGATCAGCATTTAGTACATCTCACCTGATAGTTTCTTGTCGTCAATAAATCTTCTGCAAATATCAAACACACAAGCAGGTTCCTGAAGTGATCGCTGCTGACATCCTGCTGACATGAGGGCTGAATGAAAAAATATTACTTATAACTGTTTCAAACATCAAGATACGGTTGTCACTGTTTTAATATATTGAAACAATCTTTGACTTGAGTATGCTTTGCTAATTATACGGCACCTATATATTTACTATATATTATCAGTAATTGCCATAAATAATAATAATACCTGACGTTGTCTCTTTGCTTGGCAGTAACTCTGGTTTTCTGGCCCTTCTGCAGTTTACATATTTAGAAGGATTATCTCTGTAATCCTCCAGCAAGGTAACAATGGATGCGTGACCTTTGACCTTGGCTAGTTTAAGTGGAGATTTCTCATGATTCCACCTGACCTTAGCTCCGTGTTTTAGAAACAACATAGCACATATGTTATTCCCCTCTTCAGCTGCTCGTCCTAAAGCATCGTATCCCTTAGTGTTAGCTACATCAGCATCAGCTCCAGCATCAAGCAGAAGCTCGCAACATTTATCATTACCCCAATAAGCGGCTAAAATCAGAGCTGTGGTGCCGGCTTTACTCTTGATGTTTAAATCAGAGACAGGTATGAGGAGAGACAAACACTCAGGGTGCCCCTGCTGAGCAGCCAAATGTAATAGTGTAGAACCATCATTCTCACTCAGCTGTGGATCTGCACCAGCCTGTAGTAGTATAGATATAACAGAGCTATGCCCCTCCTGAGTTGCCAGGGAAAGTGCAGTGAAACCATTATTATTCTGGACATTTCCGTCAAACCCGAGCTCCAGCAGATACTTTAGAACAACCTGAAGACCTGCCCCAGATGCTGCATGTAACAGATTCATACCATCATATCTGGTTATTTTAATGTCAGCCCCTTCGTCAACTAACCATTTGACTGTAGCTAACTGTCCTCCTGCACAAGCCTGATATACAGGAGTCTGTCCGCTAGTGGTCTGTGTATTTATATCTACACCATGTGAGAGCAGGAGAGAGACCACATTGATGTGACCAGACCCGGCAGCAACATGTATTGGTTGTAATCCATTGTCGCGAGGTTTTGTAGCATCCACATTTTTTTCATTCAATAGTTGCTGTACAATGCCAGGATGACCTTCCCGTGAAGCCAGGTAGAGAGGGGTCCTTCCTGCCTCATCTCTACAATTAACATCTACTTTGTGCCACCACAAAAACAGAGATGTCTGAGATAACAGTTTATCCACTTGTTCTTTATCTCCTGCCTTGCAGGCTGTCAGTAAATCCTGTTTTAGGTTAAATCATAAATTATTACACAATCAGTATTATTAATATGAAAATATCAAAATGTGACACCAATGTAAGGCCAAGAAATTAGGTAAAACATGCATAAGTTGATGACAGTGTAGAATCCTGGGCTTCTCTGGGTCAACATATAACAATAAAACTCATTGAATCAACATTCCTGTGTTTATTGGGTACAACTTGGTACGCGAAACACTATAGTAATTGCTCAATTTCCGAGTGCCATACGAGCGGAAGCGGGCCACCTTTATACTGCACCGTGCCCACGCATGTCGCACCAAATTGCGCCGTTCACCGAGATCTCTTTCGGGAATCTCGGTCGGCCAATTGGGTCACGGTCAACGAGTATTTCACGGAAGTCGCACCTCGGCACCGGACTCATTTCCAGGGCCGCGGTGGTCGTTCCGTGCTCCTGGCACGCATCCCGGTCACATTGCGCACTCCCCGCGGTCAGCATGCCAACTGGGTTGACAGCTGCCAATCAATAAGATGAGCGACTGAGTTGCACTTACTTGAGTACGGCTCATCAGCCGCGCATCTTACATTCCTCCATTTACCCGGAGGATGATATACTTCATCCGATTTATATTTTAAAACGTTCTAATTAAATTAAACAAATGTTCTCGGGGTAACGTTCCTACGCTTCCCAACATATTTACACTATTCGAATAACTGATTGTTCCCGCAAAACTCCTTGTATTCTGCTTTCTCTCCGGTGACTTGAAAACTTCTTCCCGTTCCTTTAGTCACGGTTCCGCGACAAATCACTCTTGGCACTAGATGCCGTATGTCTGTGGTGGTAATCTTCCTGCGTCAGGCGGAGTATTTGGCACGTCACAGGTGACCCCGTGGTGTGCCGGCAGCAGAGGGTTCGTAGGTGACACGAACTGTCGTTGGAGCCTAACCAAGGAAGCATTACGGGCTGCGATGTCCTTCGTATCCCGCATTTCGTAAGCCTCCTCGCTCTGCTTGCCTTCGCGATCGTGTTGGTACTCCTTCGCCGTGGACTCAGGGCAGGATGGTCTCTCTTCGTCTGCTGTGTGGCGTTGCGGTTTGCGATACTTTCTGCACCTCTTTAGGCACCGCGCCATGCCATACTGTCGTAACATGTATGCGGCCACTGCCAGGCCGATTACTACAAGACCGGCCAGTATAGCGATGATGGCGTAGATGTTGAATGTCGGATGAGATGGTACTAATAGGTGTGGCATTTGTGGTGCCATCGCAATTTTCCCAATCTCGATGCCTTTAACCAAGTTGAGCTTGATCATAGAGTCCTGCTCGATTAGGTGAAGCTCAGGCATCTCCGGCATGCTAACAGCTGACATGTTTAAGGTTGTATCTTCGTGTACATCAACACTCTCCAGTACCCATCAGCCACTGCCTTGTAGTTGGCAGTTGGAGGATGCGAACTTCACTGAGAAGGAGCCAGGTTTTACCTGATGGTACCTGGTGGCCTCTCCTAAACAGCAACTTTCTAAGGTTTTATCCGGAGTCGTGACGATGTGGCTGTTTATCCCTACCGCTATAGAGTTTGTTTCAGCCGGCTCCTCGAATCTCGCACTACATCTGGATAGACCCCTGGGCGTGCCCAAGATTAGGCCTCGCTCGCAAGGTAATCCTGAATGATAGGTGAGATCCTTTTCGCAGATGGTCGGGCGGCTGCCTTTGCACGCCTTCAAGAGAACCATGATTCCATCCTGTTCGTCGTACCCGATGAACCTATGCAGGAGTAACCGAAGCCAGTTGCCCATTGGGTCCTGGTGGGGAAATGTCTGCAGGTGGTATCCCGTGACCCGATCGCGTGTCATCGGAAGTTCCACAATGTAAGACATCCCGTCTTCGGTTTCCCACAACGGTCTTACCAAGCAGTGTTCGTAGTACCATTCCAACGGCGCTGGATTGTGTCCCGCGTTCTCCATTTCTGTCCTTACACCCTCCAGCGTCGCTCTTGGCATGATACTCTCCGTTAGTCGTCCTCCCTCCAGGTGCATCCTTTGTTCGCGTTTGAATTGTCCGTGATCGCGCTTAATCTGGTGACGTCGTTCCATGGTTGTCACCAGATCCGTCAATAACACAGTCTTCTCAACTGCGTGCAAGTTTGCCGAAACATTGTTCTGATTTTTGTACAACTGGGTCACGGCCGTCTGCAGAACGTCGATCGCGCGGGTATGGTCCTGTAGGTAGTGTCTGGTTGCATTAGCCTCAGTCAGCATTTGGTTAACTGTTGAGGCTATGTCCGCGGTGTCGTGCTTCAGCACCTCGCTTTGGTCGAATCCCTGCTGAACTAAGTTTTTTAGGGACTCGATTTGGCAATTCCAAACATCTTCCCCAGGAGCCATCCTCCCGCATTGAACAGGCCGCGTCTGTGCCTGCTCTGAACTCTCTCGTTCTTCCGAATCTCTGCCAACCACCTCACCCTCATCAATAAATGCTCTTTTACTGATTGAGGAATTGGTCTGATTGTTTCCGCGTGTCCTGCTACGAACATGGCCAGCTGGTTAATCTGTCTTCGTTCCTGTTCCAGATAGTCTCCGAAGTTGTGGTCCTTCATTACGATCACCACTCTCCAGTAACCATCTATCAGATCTACTGCATCCGTCTTCGTGATGTGCAAACCATTCGTCAATGAGTTTACACTCACCTTGTTGGCAGACACCATTCCCATCAGAATCAACATGACGACGACTGGCAACTTCATTTTGTGTGTTATTCTTAAGTCGAGTAGAAATAATACACCAACTTCTTCCTCTTTTCTTCACCGTGAGCTTCTTCGTCTGGATCTATTCTTTCCAGGCGGCGTTGCTTTGAGTGTCTCCTTCTTTCGTTTTGGGATAGTTTAGCTGGTCTCTCATCTATCTCGAAGCTGGTTGGGCTTCGTCTGTCCAGTCTCAGGCGGAGATTGTAGTTATGTAGGGGCGGCGACGGTGACGCCGTCGCTCCCGCCCTTTGTGTAACTATATTGCCGTCCAGGGGTTGTACCGACCCCGATTGTTCATCTGGGACTCCTGGCACGTTTACAGGTGCACTTTCAGGTGCGTCTACGGCCATATCTCCTTGATCGGTATTTTCCGCAGCGTTTTGCATTTCAACTTGGCGACCGATCTCGACCTCCTGGTCTTGATTTTGGTTCGGCACAACCGCTCTCACTGCGCCAGGCGTTTCTGCGCCGAGACGAACTGCCTCTTCCGGTTGGGGTTGTTCTCCCATTATTTTGATTTCTATTTCCTCTTCATTCGGAGGTGCCTCCGGGGGTGCGGGCTGGACTTCAGCGGGCCTTGGGACATCACATTCCTGTCTTGCCGGATTTACCTTCAACATCTTCTTGCCTCTCTGCATTTTATTGAGTAAGTACTTCGGCAGTCTAGGCGCGAGTCTTTCCCAGGTCGCGTCAGGGTCCGCCAATTTCACCTTTTCCCTATGCACCGTTATTTCCCGTCCTTGTGTTAAGTGCGTTACCCACACGGTATTCCCTCGCAATTTATGCACGCGATACATTGGATCCCATCTGGTTGTGTGTGATCCCGGAACTTCCACCTTCAGCCACACTTGATCTCCAATATGTAGCTGTTTAGCGTTCGCCTTCCGGTTGATCCGCTCCCAGTTGTAGGATCGTAACTCTGCTTGGTTGTGCAGCGCGTCCTTGATGGCTCGGGCCAGAAAGTCAGCTCTTCCTCCTGCATGCTGTCCGGCCTCAACGTGGAGATTATCCGTGATGGCTAATCGCGGATCTCGGCCCATTTTGAGTAGGAAAGGGGAGTACCCCGTTGCCCTGGTGGGTACTGTGTTTAGGATCTTGACACATTCTGGTAGTATCAAATCCCACTGTGCCATGTGGTTGTTAGACAAGCGCCCCAGCATGGCTTTTAGCGATGGGTTGGCTCTCTCTACTTTGCCGTTACTCTGCGGATGGTAATGCGTTGTCAATTGCTGGCGGATCCCCTGTGCATAGAGATATTCATGCCAGTGGTTTGACGAAAACTCCTGTCCATTGTCCGTGATGACCATGTACGGGGAGCTGTGATACGGTAAGTAGCGCTCCGCGTACGTATTAACCACCTTCTCATTCTTCTTATCCTGTATGGGGTAAGCCTCTATCCAATTACTGCAATGGTCTATTACG
>JAXGGS010110645.1:0-19780 GCA_035585475.1 Armandia brevis | reverse complement strand
AAGGTTGTAGATCACAATGATCTACACACCTCAGCCAAATATGGTGGAAATCGGCTCAGTATCGGCCGAGGGGGAGCGGATTAATGGCGATATTTCCCAAAACTGCCTTAGGGTCATCGAGTAAAGTGTGATGACATCCCTATTGCCGTTCATTCCAAGGATGTTTTATATTCATGTCAAGAGGTCTTCTGTTATCACAAGCGCTTGAGGTCCTGGCTTCATACCTGGTAACTGGTTTATTTACTTCAAACTACTGATAATTAAGTAGAGATGAACACCTGATTATCTTGGAGCATCGTTGTCATATCCAATTGATTTCCAAAAAAACTGATATAATTGCTTAAGATTAAGGGTGACAGTGTCTTACCGTTTAAAGGGGTGCTTGTATTTGACAACAATCAAATAGAATAATTGATGACATGCTGTCTCGATATGATGTTGCATCGTGACACGTACATCTTAACCTCGTCCCATTATCGTCTTTATAGTATCCCAATACATCTGAGAAGCGATTGTAGACGGAAAAGATAGACAAACCGTGCATATGCAATTATTACTGATACATGTCTACTTACCAAACTCTCTGAATCACAATATGTTTTAAACAGACACCAGGTAGATAGAGCATTATATGAACAGAGGGTGACATATATATAACTTTTATGAGTAAGAGGAACTGGTACTGCAGTTCGTACCCA
Source organism: Armandia brevis (assembly GCA_035585475.1). NCBI lineage: Eukaryota > Metazoa > Annelida > Polychaeta > Opheliidae > Armandia > Armandia brevis. The sequence goes on along the minus strand of JAXGGS010110645.1, from coordinate 19,082 downwards.
TTGATCTCTCACGCCAGCTGAAACTTGAAAGATTTTGGTACTCGTATCAGTCAACATGTAAAATCACAACCGCTGTAAATCGAGTTCTAAAAAGTCAAGCTCCTGTGTTGCCATGGATACAGTATACCAGATCAATGCGAAAGTCCGGCATCCGGCGTTACATCCCTAGTCCCGAATAATCTATATATAGTCCCGAATAATTTAAGTCCCGGATTATCCCAAGTCCTGGATTATCTGAAGTCCCGGATAGCCTAGAGTCCCGGCCTCAGCTTCCTGCGCAGACCGGAATCCGGCCGCTGTCCCTCCCGTCGTTTGTCACAATCCCTAACTCCAGCCCTCCTGACACCTATGTTACTGTGTGTTTCTTGGAAGCTTTACCCGTGATAAAGCCCTGGCCTCATGAATCATGACCTCCTGATGGTAGAAGCTTCATAATTCGCACGGTTGCCGCGTCTATCGTTCGCAGTCTAAAATACATTTCTCCAGTATAGATGCTGGAAAACGGTTTGACAACTTTCTGTTAACATCTGGTTTATCAGGATTTGTTTGACTCCTCGAGTTGTGTCGTGCAACTAGCTTTCAGATGTGGCAAAGTTGTTCATCATTCTGACCAACACTGCTCGGTGTTTGTATGGCCACACTGACCGGTTTGATCACTCGTCGCTAGTGTGAATATCGGCAGGTAGTCTTATAATAGCCGCACTTGTGTCCGGGTGAAAGGGGTGCCTCAATCAGCCAGTCTCTGTCAAACGCCGCATATGCTAAAAACTCCGATCCATCTCTGCAACCGCGAGCACTGACACAAGAGCAGCGCAGCCTCTACAGGAGATACCCCAATCTACCGCTGTACCTAGAGAACTTACTCAAATACATTGGGAGACTATGCGTGTACTTGGTTAGAGCCATCACTGTGTGGGTTGTACGCTGTTTAAGACGGTGTGTGTGTTCTGCCTTACTTCGCGACATCACGGACATGACCGATTATAACGACGAAAATGAGCACGGTGTCTCTAGTTAATAAATACGAGAAAGCAGCAATGTGGAAAAACTCAACTATAACTTAGGTATATATACAGGCAGACGGGAACTTTATGCTTACACGTATACTAAGTCTTATATGGCAGGGCGCCTTTTTCTACGAGTATACAGTGCAGCTTGTGAAATGTGCCCGTCATAAGTAGAGAGTTGGCTTGAGTGGTATGTGTCGCCAATTCTGACATCTTCCTGACTTCCCCTGTACCAGTACCCACCGATGTCCGCTTTGCTGTAGACTGATAGGTTTTTTCATTCCTGTAATTTGTCCGGATCATCTCAGTTGGCGAGTGTTATGAATAGATAAGCAGCATTGAAAATTAGATACCTGCATGTGTTATCTATTTTTGTCTATTATTCTCTTAGCTCTCCATAGCCTGCAGCATTTCGGCTGTTGGAATTATATCCTGCCAATGACTGCCCGCTGGACAGGGATTGTCGATTTGTCTCCCCATATATGAGCCATGGTAACTGCCTCCCTCACATCAGCAACCGCCCGTCGTCGGTGTATACACACCATATTGAGCTCGGCATTGATTGGCCGACCGTGTAAAGGCGAGCCTAAACTTTCTATGCTTTACACAAGGTGTATATCATGCCGAAAAATCGTGGTTGGAGAAATTATGGGCAGCAGGCACGAGAATATGATAGTAGGAGACCCGAGGCACGCTAACCAAGAGCTCCCAGGCAGCTGCCTGCGCTTGTCGGTCTTTTCGTGTAGCATCCCCATGCAGCTGCTGATCACATCGTGCAGTCTGCAGGCGATGTCATGTTAAGAGGAGGAAACAAGCTACCGGGCTTGTTCAGGGAATTCTAGTCCTCAATAGGTTTGTTTGAGCGCCGACGAGAAAGGTCAATGGTATGAGAGGATGAAGGTGGCTGGTTCAGGGTGTTCACATAATTTCCCGTAACACGCGCAAAGGAAAACGCCACCTCAAAAGCTAGACGAAAATGAGTACAAGAATCTTGTAACATATTCCAGTATATGTTACCTTTCCTGTTTCATTTAGGTATGTTGATTATGTGTCAGTCCAAGCGTTTTTATCTTGCTTTCACCATATATGTCCTCGAAACTGAGTAAATTAAAGCATACATATGCATACACTCAACTATGCGCCAAACAAATCTTGATAAGTTAGATTACACATATTTTCACATAGATTACTTAGCCACTTCAATATGTGGCCCCCTTTCCCATATCATATGTAGCAGGTCTTGCTTGAGCCACTAGAGGTACTAGAATAATGGCTGGTGTATAACCGTATTGACGGAGGGGAGACGACCGAATTGTAAGCTGTGTTAAAAGAGGCCAAGGCTGTTGTTTATTAGTTAGAGCTCGCCATGAATTATGTTCAACTCCTGACTCCCGGTCAAGAAGCTTTGTGAAGATGATGGATTAATCCTGGAACACTGTGTACGTGATCTGGTAAGATGAAGCATCAGGGGTCACCGCGAGGTCAAATTCATTTATTCTGGGACAGAGTTCCATTTTTTATCATGTGGGTTCTCCTACATGTCTTGGACAATGCGAGTAAGAAGGCCTCTTAGTGTCTGCTGGTCTGGTTTCATCGCTCTGAAAGACACACGGATAGTGTTGTTCGATACTAGTCTTTGATATTCGAAACAACTTACATAGAGCAAATCATAGAGCGCAAAACGTTTGTTAACTGATGTAATCCGACATCTTCGAAGAATGGTTCTTAAACCCCGTAATCAGATTGTGGCATCATCGACCATTTCAGACAAATGTTATCATAAAAGAATCAGCCATGCAGATATCTGCAGCTTCCAGGATGAGAACGCGCACCAGTCGACAGCTACAATGGTGGTAACACAGCGGTTCTCTTCAGGACACAAGAAATATATAACTGTACATGTAAAATGAGTTAGGAGACCCCAGTTTCACTACCCGAAATTAAATGCGCAGTTTAGCGCCGTTTTCCCAAACGGGCATCACAATGGTGAATGTAATCTCAGATGATGATCAGGACCGGTTAATATGTTCCTTTGATCGTCTCCTGTGAAGCTCATGGTCTGCTGAACTAACGGCCCCCTGGTTGTCAGTAAATCATCATCAGACATCTCCCGCCAGGAGCGCTGTCTACAGCTGACTGACCCCCGGATACTCACGGACGCCGGTCACTATAATACGGGTCGAAATGACCGATATATGTAATTAGAGAATTAAGCACCTCGTAATGGAAGAACATCACCTTATCTTAAATGATATTTTAATTTCATCATTAACTGGTGAAGAATTCAAGTCTGCAGGCACCAGGGAGGCTGCAGCACAGAGCTGGATAACGCCACTAATACAGTTATCATCAGCATGCTTTACTTCAGGCGAAACCAATTAGACCAGTCAGCCCCTTAAACAGGGACGTGCGTTGGATGGATTTGTGGTAAATCGGTGATACTGCCGTCTCTAACTGCGAGGTTTAACTCGGTTTTAATGACCAGCACATGTCCCGACTCAAGATGTAATCACCAAATCATTATAGGAAGCATCGGACACAACACAGGACGGATGTTTGCCGGCTGTTAGGTATTATGTTGCACACACATCCCTCATGCGGATAAAGCGCTGCCTTTAATGAGATACGTATCTATTTCTGACGATTGGTTGGACCTGATTTCACCGGGCTCGATCAATAACGGCCGTCTTTCCTCATTAAAGTTCAACCACCAGAGGAGGACAAATGGCCATGAAAACAAATAAGCATTCGCCTACATCCTTTTTGGTGAAAGGAATGTCCACGCTTAAACGATTAATTTTTCGTAGATTCTTGCTGCAAAATATCAATAATTACTATCTCGTAAAATTGTTACAATCGGCTAGTGATGAATAAACCTCAGATGTTATTCAATACTGAATCTGATGTGCGGTGACATTTTAATTCCTGACCCAAATCAATCAAATCAGTTTCAGAATTCAGGTTCACTCATTTGTGCACTGTACCGGGCTGAGTACCAATTTTATTCAGCACAGTAATTATTCATAACCTTCTGCTTGTTGCCTAATTAATATAATCTAGGAAAATCATATTTGACATTTTAAAGACTCACTTTCTCATGTGCTCGAAGTGAGACTAATCTTTCTCTATTCTATATATATTAAAGAGAAAATGTTGGTAAATGAATCTGGATCGTGCTCGGCAGGTGAATATCGTTTATCCTGTGTTATCGCAGAGTAAAACTTTCGCGCAATTACTCAGGCATTGGTTTCCTTTGACGAGCTTGACGAGATATTCACAGCCAAAACGCGAGCCTCTTGTAAAACCAGGTGTATGTACATGCGGTAATACTGAAAAATGTTGTAATTATTCAGCGCCAACTTGTCCTCATTAGGCATCGCCATGATGGCTTCTGTCACGAGAATTAAAATTGTGATTTGTGATGTAATTGAAGCGAGGCACGACGCCAATCAATAAAGAATTCCGCATGGCACCTGTCAAGTTGTGATTTGTTTCCTACGCATGAGAGCCGATTATCGATTATTTTGTTTTTTAAAAATTCTCATAATGGTATTTTAAAAGCTTCCCGATTTACGAAATTTATCTATATAGCGTACACTTAAATGTATTGTACTCTTAATGAAGAAATCTTACATATAGTTCTATGCATTTAAATTTGTATCAAACTGCTAGCTCCTTCAAAAAGCCTTGCTTCAGTGGGGGTATTTGATTGGATGCCCCCCTTGTTAAGGTGGAACCGGTTTGTCAAGTCATCAATTATATACTCACGCAACAGGAGACGATCCTTGAGACCTAAATATACAAGCCCTCTGAAGAGATGACAAAGCACTTTCCTGTAAGATATATGATCTCACGATGTGAGTGGGAACGAAAGAACGTCTGATTACTTCATCAAGCGACATTTGGGGTTGAGCTTTTATAACAACGTCTGAAGCGTTGTAAATGACTGTAGGTAGTGTCTGGTAAACGTCTGTACGAACATCTACCGCTGGAATATAGGCTGAATGAGGTGGATCTGTCTGCGGCGACCGATTGGTGTCTATGATAGGAGTTTTGTTTAAAAAAAAGACCTGTTCTATAACGTTTGGTACCTAAACGGCAGTTGTAACGGACGGATTATAGTTCAGGATTATGGTTACAAATGTTCCCATCTACCAGGGCGGCGCGGACAGGGGCACGTGGGCAGATGTCTTCCGGGGTCACCTGCAAGCAAGAAACCCACGTGTAGAGGTGGAGACCGTAATGTCCTGGTACTCCCGTGTTATGCCGAATTAGTCTCTAATGAGGTCAGCGGATCAAACAAACTGCCCGTTAATCAAGTCGAGCACAAACGAGGAGATATATATATATGTGAGAGATGGCCATTGATAAATCACGTTCGTCTACTCATGATTAACCCCACACGTCTAAAGTTTGACATTTTAACCACTCACTTTGTCGTACGCTCGGAGTTATGGAACGATGTATCTGTTGCTTAAATTAGTTTGGTAGTCATGTGTGGGACGAAAATGTTATTTGGATGTCGATTTTTTAAACGAGAAACAAAAACAGGATGTGACGTATGTGCGTTTTTTGAAGTCAACCTTTAGGTCACGCGCAAAGCTCGCGTAGGTGTGCTCTCAAATTAGCTTCATAACTTCCCATCATTTTCACATTTTCGCAAGGCAATATGCGACTGGTAATACTAGATGAGAGTTTCGCAACGTGATCGATGAAAAAGCTTGCTGCAGATGGACGTGAAAGGGAACACATTTATGCTCCTCTCAGTGCACGTAGATGCTCTCTACAACTGTTATGTTGTAAACACCTCCCTGATGTCCTCCAGGTCTCTCTAACCTTTACCCTCCCGCAGGTGCTGATGACGTACATAAACGTACGTGTACTAAAACACACCTGTCTCTACAACTTTTAATGCTGGGGTAGTCTTGTCATGTCCTTGAGATGACATTAGAAGGTCACGCGTCGGCCGTGTTTATCACATTTCTCAGCACATAAGCAGCGTAATCAGCCAACAATGTGCGATGAAAGCGATGGAATAGGTGAATTGCCACTTTATATGATTGCCTCCTATCATCATAATGTAATAAATAAGCCTGGCCTCTGACTGAAGCGTCCACATCTCCGACACTGTCTGGACACCCCTGCTCGCGAACTGTCTGTGAGACAATTATGGGTCACTGTCCCTCGTGTACCTCGGCCCATTTGTCACCAATTTCTTGTCTCGTCGACTCCCAGGTCATTTATCATCTGCTCGGGCAGGTTCGGCAGGCCGCGCTGACCATGTATAACAAGGAGCTGCAGGAGGCCCAGGCTCAGGCCTCGTTGTCCGACACGACGAGACTTTAAGCTCGGGGATTAGCTTGCCTGGAGCTTGACTTCGTGTTGAACAACAATCAGCAGACCTTCTGATGTCGTCCACCTCACGACAGACCCGCTTATGGCTTCTCTCATTTGTCCAGGAGGCCATGCATACACTTTTTGGTACGGGTTCCTAAATGGAATTATGAGCTTGAGGTACATACACAAATAGACGGTGTTGTCCAGAGGAACCAGTCTCTTAAGGGTTCTCTACTGTGGAGCGCTTGTCTTGACTGTAGACATGTGATTCTTTACTGAAATCAACAACATGAGGGTGGCATAATGCGGGTTGCCTCTAGATATTACAGACTTATGGCACACAGCCCACAATACATGTGTCAAAAATGCTGCTCTTACTGCGCCTAACATGAGCTTAAACCAACCATAATACTGATATACATGTATAATATTGAACTGGCAATAGATTGAATTAAAAAAGATGACAATCTATTCCCGGGGTGATTCTTTTTAAACGTCAGAACATCATGATTATATCTGTCATACTTGGAGCACTCATACAATTGGTAGCATAATGCAAAATGCTCAATTGACATATCCAAAGCACTTAGCCAATGAAAAGTCGAATGAGAATCGCATGATCCATAACTCGATCACAAATTCAGACAAACTACAATCTATTCAACAGGAGAGTAGAATCAAAGACAACAACAGAAGAGCTACCAGTACCGTGATTAGTGGTCTGTGAATAATCAAGGTTTATTTGCCATTGGCGAGTCTGTAATAAGCACCTATCCGTCAGACACCAGGGTAGCTGTTCTGAGTCCTTGCTCTCAATCCTCTCCTCGAAGCGTTCTGCGATTACGTGAGACAGCATGCAGTTTTAGGCGAGAATGTAGATTGTCGTCAATTATCATCTGACGTAATTACGCCTGGCAGGTGTCATAACGTTCAAGGACAAAGTGATATTTTTACACGCGCAAACGTAGCAGGACGTTTAGAGCAGCAGAAATCTAAAAACGGTTGACAACAAACCCTCAGTTAGACTAAGCTGCCCGAGGCTCTTTGCAAAATACCCTTTTGGAATATCAAAGCAGAAAGGTGATGACGTTCATTGTGTGTTTATTTATAATGAATGAAGAAAAGTTTTTTAAATTTGAAACGATTAATGATTTTACGTGAGATTCAAATTCATATTTATAGGATGAACCATTGTTGTCCTTATTGTTCAACAAATACATCCTGATTTATAAATATGAGTATGATCATATTATTCGGTGTGTCAACAAGGCAAACCACAACTTCACCAGAAAATAATTTAAAGATTACGAAATGTACAATAATGCGCAAAAACCATAATGGCATACATACAAGGCACTCCTTAGACCGGCCAGTTTTGATTAACATCACTGAAATTACAATAGATTTATATTCTGTCATATCTGTCATGCCAGGCATACATGTATTGTCTTCCTGCAACAGTATCCTTTACAAAATATATCTCACAGGCATTGTTATTTCTCTACTCGCCTCACACTAGATGAGACTGTGATGCACCGCACTGTAGAAATGTAAATGTATATGAAAACAACATGAACCCCGTCCTCATTAGTATACCGATAGAGTGTGAGGTCTGATTAACTCCTTTGAATCGCCATATTAATGAGTATCTGTATATCTGTGGTGTTGTTTCAAATAGGGAAATTATCCGTTCTATTAATTGTTCTGCGGCAAAAAGGCACATGTTATTTGTGCTTGTTTATCGATTGGATTTATCGCTATATTGTTCCAACATCAGCATGTGTGTACCTGAGTACACCACAATGAGCTTTGTTCTTCGTATTTAATCACAATACGTGAACCATACAAACGCTTTAACATAACATAACTGCTTCAGCAACGTATATATAATAATTAGACGGATTATAATCATGCACCCAGTATAAAAATGTTGTTTCTTACTATTCCAGCTCCAACATACGAGTAAACGTTACATTTATGGAATAAAGATTAGGATACCTAAGTGACTGCGAGCTCTTACATTACCAAATTTTAACTAGAATAGATCGGCATGCATTCAGCAGGATTTTACTTTAGGATCGCCTAAGTATGACATTATTGGAATAAAGCCGACACTTTTCTGTCCACTGTGTGCCGATGATATCACTTCAGCCTGATGGACTGAGTTAAACCTACTAATTCACGTGACCGATATCCAGAACACAAGTGGCGTAGGAAATTGGTGAGTACGTTTTCCTCAGTTTCTCATATTAGGTCGCTCAACAATTTTGCCAATGGTTGCTGCAGTTTACCCAGCCCTTATATATGACGGTAATTGTTGTGCTTCCTGTATATGTTGTCTACGTTTATATACAGCAGCAAATGAAGACATATGTTTTACTATAAATATACCTCCCCTCCCTGACTAGAGCATACGTGGCTCCCTTAATGAGAACAGTTTGATATATGAGAGCGGCTTACCGCGCCTGATTATCTTTGTTATGATGGATGGTTCAATCGAGAAGAGACTCGACCTTCATTCTGCTCGTTTGTCGTCATTCCACGTTCCCTGGTTACACATACAGCAAAACTCACTCACCGACGGAGGAAGTAATCTGGTACACTTTCTATAATCAAACAGAATTGCCACCTTTTCAAATTCCAATTGTGTGCACCTACTTCTGCTAATTAATGCGATCTTGTATAACATTGAGCTATTCGCTCCACACTTTAATGCTGACTGAGATTAATATGCATTAAATTGAGATCACCTAAAGCTCAAAATGAAATTACAGGTGCATGTTGCGTTGCTCTGTCCTAACATCTAACATCAACATAAGATCGTGTTTCAATTACACTCACGGCTTAACTAGGAATCAATTATTTGTAGTTCTCCATCTTCAGCCATTTGCCATTTTTATACAACATTTTGTATGAATCATTGGTATGATGGCTGTTAGAAGCGCGTGATTCATCTCTTTACAAATCTCTTTAATGACCTTGGAGGAAGATACCCCAGGGCTAGACAGATAACGCAGCCTGCTCGGTGCGTCTGTCGTCGAGTCAGACGGTAGAAAAGCAGCTGGTGTCAAGACAAAGACATTGGTCTGTCACTGATAAACCCGGCCAGACGATATCAGGAATTTAGATTTACCACCTTGGAGACAGATGTCACAGGATTGGTGACAAATCCATTTCTCTGACAAGGTCTCTGTGTCACGTCAAAAGGACAAACAGTCAAGTTTCCGTCAGATAAAAGGTATCAGTCTATCCGTTCGTTTCCTAACGGTATAAATACTCCGTGTAGTTATTCAGCTTTATCCTGACTAACTTGCTGGTTCTTGTTCAGACAGTACAAAATGTTTAAATTAAAAGCTGACATTAAATTGTTGTCTGTGCTTTCATCAGAAAAAAATCAGGTCTTTTTCTCAGCATTTGTTTTTGCGAACAGTATAAATATAAAATATGAGATATGCGGGTTTTTTTTCGAGAACAGGTCCTCGACATCCATACATCTGTTCTAGTTGTGTTAAGGAAAATTGATCATTTGGTGATTTTTTAGCATTGTGCGTCGCATCGTTCAGGATAATCTATTACAGTCATACTGGCAGTAAATTAAGTTCAATCTACCTTATTTAGCCGACCGAATTCGTACAAATCAGGCACCGATTTAATCACGACTCTGATTCGTCAACGTTGAAAGCCGCCATCAATAACCAATGCGCCCTTGTTATGGTGAAGAAAACTGGTCCCCTGCCTATAACTACCTTCCTTTCCGCAGCCTAAAGATCCCATAAATCAAGGATGTCTTCACTAACGAACACACTCCTTGTTCAGCCTGGAGCTCTATGTGTTGTAAAGGTAACATAATGTTTACGTATTTAAGTACGAAATGTTAGAGGCTATAAACCGGATGATTAGATTAAATCAAAGTATGAATATATGGATAGTTGCAAGTTGAGAATTTTTTTGTTATATTTACCAGTTTGCATGTAAATTTTCTAGCCAGTCAGATTTATAGGTAAATAACTTGTAGTGTCGTTCCGAAAGTTCAGTGTCCAGCAATGCCCCAATCTAGTAGCCCCCTGTGTGCTGACGTTTTCCTTTCCGCCAACGAGTTAAATGCATTTTCTAAGAAGCACCTGCGCCAGAACAAACACTATAGAGCCAGGTCAATGACCCTTAGTGTAAACATACAAGGTGCATGCTGATGTCCGCTTGATCAGAACTGATGCAGCACATGAATTCATCTTAATTATGTCTAGTTAGGTAATTATTTTAACCATGAAGATACACGTTAATACATGTCACGCGAGGTGTATTATGTCTGAATATTTCTGACATTACGCAAATGTATGCTTTTACTCCGACATAACATCACATTTATCAATAGAACTCGGACAATTGTCCAAGGAAATATCATTAGGTGCACCAGTTATCAACGGCAGGATCATCAAAGATTTCATATAGGAAACCGTGATCTCGAGGATTGTGTGAGAAACACATTCTGTGTGTAACCATCTCCTGCTTTAGTTGATGGTCATATGTGACACGCACAGAAGAACGATGCTGATTTATATTATGTCTGTTATGGAATTATTGAAATTATACCAGAGATAGTTGCCTGACATTAGAGTTGTGATCAACATCATCAGTCTGAGATGAATTGGAGCGTGACGCTCGCCAGAGAGAGGAGAAACCCGGAGCGGTGAGTGAGCGGGGAATGAGCGGGGAGTGAGCGGTGAGTGAGCGGTGAGTGAGCGGAGAATGAGCGGGGGATTAACGGTTAGTGAGCGGTGAGTGAGTGAGAAATGAGCGGTGAGTGAGCGGGGAATGAGCGAGGAATGAGCGGGGAATGAGCGGGGAATGAGCGATGAATGAGCGAGGAATGAGCGGTGAGTGAGCGGGGAATGAGCGAGGAATGAGCGGGGAATGAGCGGGGAATGAGCGAGGAATGAGCGGTGAGTGAGCAGAGAATGAGCGGTGAGTGAGCAGAGAATGAGCGGGGAATGAGCGGGGGATTAACGGTTAGTGAGCGGTGAGTGAGTGAGCGGTGAGTGAGTGAGGAATGAGCGGTGAGTGAGCGGGGAATGAGCGGGGAATGAGCGGGGAATGAGCGAGGAATGAGCGGGGAATGAGCGAGGAATGAGCGAGGAATGAGCGGTGAGTGAGCAGAGAATGAGCGGTGAGTGAGCAGAGAATGAGCGGTGAGTGAGCAGAGAATGAGCGGGGAATGAGCGGTGAGTGAGCGGTGAGTGAGCGGTGAGTGAGCGGGAAGTAAGCGGGAAGTATGCGGGAAGTGAGCGGGAAGTGAGCGGGAAGTGAGCGGGAAGTGAGCGGGAAGTGAGCGGGAAGTTAGCGGGAAGTGCGCGGCATGTGCGCGGCATGTACGCGGCATGTACGTGATTAGGGAGTGAGGCTCGCCTGAGCTGACGCACGGCTGATACACCGCACTCTCCGGCTCCTGCTCCATCAGGCTCCCGCTTCATCAGCCTCTGGCTATTTCAGGCCCCAGCCCTAATCGTACTCGGTACGCTTCTTCACGTTTGTAGTTTGTTGGGATCAGCTGAATGAGAGTGTTATGAATCAAGAAGCATGTTGATGGAATGTCTGAGCCAGGTTTTTACGTGTGATTGGGTTAACACATCTGTGCAGAAATATTGATTTGATATTGATCTCAAGTTAAAACGTCTCATATTGGCTGTCTTAATGAAAAACAAACTGATTTTATATCTCACTTTGAATCAAAATCTATTTAAAAGACGCCTTATCGGCAACATATTCTATAATTAGTGGTATATAGTATCAAAGTTAGGTGTCACATAATCAGTTTTCCTTTGCTGGCTATATTCTTCTAACATGTTGCATTTGCAGCATGCCCGCTTTAGCTAGCAGTTATATTCCATGTGTTCACAGCAACGTGTGGAACGGGTGTCATCGATGCTTAGCAACATGATCATGAATTCATTATGTGTTATTTGCACTGAGTAAGTGCGAAGTGAAACCTGCTAGCAAGCTGACCAGCAGCTCCCATGATATACAGGTAACGCCATATTCATGTGTTCTCATCCTCCTTAACCATCAATAACTTTCTCCGACATTCAGATTTTATTGGCTCGTTGTAGAGACAGTCGCGACAGAATACAGGTCCATTGTTATATAGTGACACTTTAGAATGATCGAGTAGAAAATTGCACCCTCCGGCATCTGCTGCAAATGCCGTGAGAAAATGTCAGATACTTTCTTTACCACTTTAAGCGTTGTTTTCTAGAGGCAACTGCTCGAGCAATCTTTTCTATGTAAGCAAGTAATGGTATTATTTCATGCACGAGACAATCAACTGTTTTTGGGAACCGCATAATGATGGAAAGGGTTGCTTGTTGCTGGGATATGAGATACACAATGTACATGAACATGCCTATTGTTAGAGCAAGGTTGGGAAATTTCGTATCCACATGCATGAATTGTCATCGGGGATGGGGAGTATGAGCATGATTCATTCAGCCAGCAAGGCTTGCTGCTGATTACATGTCATACGTGGAATAAAACGGGCGTGAAACACTGCTTGAAATATGAAATGTTCTGTCCTTGCGTCATTTTCAAGTAGATTGTATTGGCTTAGAATTATGGGGGCTATGAATATCTCCTCTGCCCATTATCAACCCTGACTGATGATTCAAACAAAGAGAGAAAATAAATATGAAATATGAAATATGACCACGTCTCCCTTTATTTTTCTATAGATAGCAGATATGAGCAAGTCCATCGTGAGGAAGTGCATTAGGCTTCCGAGAAATTGATGGCGCCATCCGACCTTACGATTATCTCGTGACCTAAATTGTTCTTTGCCAGCCGTGACCTAAGCCAATATCGGGTTGCCCTTAATAGATGGTGTTACAAGAGAAACCGCAGGGAATGTAGCTGTTATGACTTCTCCATTGGTAGGCTAATGGCAAATCAGCGACGAATGTGACATTTCAAGGATATTTGCTTGTTGGCGGTCGACCTATGCCCCGGCTCCTAAGCCAAATCACGGCGATTTAAATCGAAAGCTCGACCTGCCGCATCTCTGCGCCACCCGCGGGTCGCCCTGGTCGCCTCCGTGGTGACTTCACCCGCGTTCCGGCGAAAGGTGGGCAACTGCAGCAGCCTTAAATCGTAACTAGGCATCCATGAAATAAGTGATTGCTGATTACCGAGTCGCGGTCGGTAGAATGGGGCCACTGTAACTTGCAGCTTTTCCCGGGGCTGCCGAGGTACGGAGGCTATTACAGCTCGGGTGGTTAGAGGGGAGCTTTGCATGAGGATGGGTGACCGATGGAGCTCTGTCCCTCCCGTTTACGTGACAAATAGACACTGATATACACCCTCACCTTCTACACGGCGACCTCTATCTAACATGCGAAAATAACAAACGGCTACCATCTACCTTTAGTGAACTTTTAATACCAAAGGCTGTAAGGTTTGATTTATATATTAACACGGGCGGGTGCTGTGACTTCATTAAGATGCCCCAGACGTGAGTGCCACATTGAAGCATATCAGTCTCCCAAGCCCCAAATCTCATTTTATACAACACACTGAAGCTGTTCGTGGTTAACATCCCAAGTCATTATAGCCCTTTAATACTATGGAAAATTTATTTTGGCGCGTTGCTGAAGATTCTCTGGCGATTAGGCCCTAATCGGTTTTGTTTCTGTCTGGAGTATATTCTGCACTGACAATGGGCACAGGTATACGTGCCTTAAAGCTGCACTAAATCCATAACACAATTAGAGCATTACCGGCGATTGGTTTCAGTAAATGCCCCTAAATCAACCTTAAGCACTATTAACTCAGCGGATTGTTTACATGAGATCTATGTCAGTTTGAGTAAGACCAATCTCCAAGGGCTTAATGTATTCAGGATGGACTGGTGTCCAATTGACGACCAGATCTCCTTCTATCATGGGAATTCATTATGAGATTGTAAGCGAATTTCTAAGTATGTTGTTATATATCAAGAACAAGATTACCAGCAGTTGGAAAAGCAGAGAATGAAAAAAAACTCATTGCATTCATGTCAGCAATTTATTAAATTATGGGTGCATCTGACCCTATTCTTCGCGCTTAAGGTTTGTAGTTACTCAAGGCAAATTTTAGATACACTCTGATTCGACAAATAATCTGTGTAATTTAAGAACAACTTGCAATAGTATCGTGAATGAATACATACTGTTTATCAGTGAGAATTATCGTAACGTTTTCACTTCCGGTTCAGTGTGCAAATTTATGAACGTAAATGGCCTGCATAATTGCTACATTTTCTCTTCTTTACAGCCCAATATCTCACGTACAATTTATTCTCAGCAAGATAAGCATGAAATTCTGATCTCTCTGCTAAGTACGATGCAACAAAGCAAGAGCGGCGATATGAAATCGAACGGAAATTCACAATGCATCTTGCGAGGTGCATTATTCAGCACATTACGGTTGTCTGTACCATTGCTTCCGCTTGAGGAGATTTCCACCATGAGAACCCCACTCCGCTCATGGAACCAGAAAATGATGGACCGACCACGAAAAGCGCCGCCTTATGAAGCTTTACCCGACATATAAATCATAGCCGGCGTTTTGGTTTTAGGAGGCACACATTGTGAGCGGCGGACGGACAAGGGATGGAACGAATAACACAACAACGAGGACATATAACACACCGGCGAACATTACTGATGCATTGAGCCTTCCTCATCACTGCCTACTACGCAGCAGCCTCTTCTCGTCTGAAGGATGCTTCTTGTCTGGAAGATAGAACAAGCCCCTATACATACATCCATAGAAATCTGAGCAGCATCATCAACACAACACGGCATTCAGGATGACTTGTTACTTCATAATAAAGCCCCTTAATTAACTAGTTATTATGTCGGACTACTTTGAAATAGGTGTAAACCTGCATATATTATAAAGTATACATTATATATATATGTGAAATACTGCCACACAAACAAATTTAAGATTTCCTTTCGGTGCATATGTATATATATATCGGTGTAAACCTATCGTCACAAATGTATGCGACCATGAGTGTCCACAGAGACCTGGAACTTCTTTTAGCTCATATCGTCTACATCTGCTCACACCACCCGATTCCCTTACATCCCGAAGATTTACTGACAGAAAATATTCTCCGCTTTAGAGCATAAGGCTACAATACAGCAGAAAAACGTCTGGAATTATAAACACAGAGCTCTGAGTATAACCCATGTAGTAATCTCATGCCTCTGTTTGTTAACATTCACATACAGAAATGTCCTGATCCTGGACAATAAAATGTGTCTGGGTTTATGCAAATCTGGCGTGCATCTGTATTCTACATGTGGTGTGAACCAGACATTTTACAGCATCCCCATCTCACAGAAATCTGATTATAAGGACGAATGTAAACGACTAACACTGTCCAGGACGCCTGGAACTTGTGTCATGAATGGTCGGGCTGCGTTAATAAATAGCGTGCAAGTGCATATTCTTATTACAGATCAAAGCATTACCGAAACCAATGTAGCTCTTGATTCATACACTGTGAGTACAAGATCTTCAAGCTTCCAATAGGCGACAAAACCCGTTAAAACGTTTATTGTAGCTTTTATTCATAGGAGTGAAACTTCACGGATCCTACTGCTCCTGATAAAGGATTTTGAAATTGGTGGTTATAAGGACATACGCATTGATGAAAGTTGAAATTGATGATAACGGTGGTCATTGATAAAAATCACTCGATTGATATATCGAAAAGAATGTTTATTTGATTGAAGAAGCCCGCCGGGCACATGTGTTTTAGCAGTTTACTGCAGCACCTTGATACTTTGAGAAACGATCACCATGATTAGGGATTTGAAGACGATAACTAATTGCTTTCCCCGAATTCGATTTGAATTATTTATTTAAACAAGCTATGCAAATCCAAATGATATACTAGTAGATATACGTAAACATAAAAAATGGGTGACCAACACCCCGGCGCGCTTCCAATTAAATTACAAATATTGTTCTGAAACTTGACATCCTTGTGTACTTCCTGTGACCTGTCGTTGTGTGTAGGATATGAAGCCTCTAGTAGCTGGCTGTTTCCCGCCTAGCCGCCGACCCTGTAAATGCTGGCACATCATACACTTCCAGTTATGTCTCGTCTGCGTTTAAACTGACAGTGAAATATAATCTACCTCTCTGACAAATTATCTTATGTTATGCTTCGTCCTGAGAAACAGGTGTGAGCAGTACAACTTACGTAATATTTAATACAGGTTTTTTAAAGTGTTATGTCATTATGATATAATAAAAACTATTTAAAGCACATCGAATGCGTGGATCGCATTTCGATATTAACGGTAAACGTTGTTTCTGGCTGTCCTGAATTGCTTCATATCAACGTACTGGTAGATATATGTATGAATATATAAATATATATACACATATATACACATAGATTTCTGTCGTTGGCATCGTATAACAAATTATTGTTAAAGACAGCAGGGGAGAAGTCGACGCCCATTTGTCATCGTTGCTGTCATATCATGCCGGATGGAGTTGATCTTTGTGTGCCTATAAACCGGTTCAGTGAGGATTGGTCGATGAAAAGTCGGCAGCGGCGGCAGATCTCCGAACACGTCTCATATCTCCGGCTGTCAGCAGTAAGAACACTCACCGACGCCAAGTTACGCCTGATTACAGCGTCTCACTCCGCGTCCAGACGGACGACTTGTGTTTTTACAGAGCGCCAGTGCCTGGTGTATTGATTCATGAAGGCGGTTCGGATGAGAAGTCCTCGCTCGCGCGAGTCTGAGCAATTCATTTCCCGTCTCCTGTCGTGATGTAAAATGATTAACCTCGCAAAGCGATCGTTTGTTTGTTGTTACCATCGCATGAATGTGGTTAACGTGCGAATGATTAATGATTAGTTGAACATAAAATCACGCACGCCGGTTCGCTGTTATCGAACATATTAAACAGGCCTATTAAAACTGGGCCACTGAGGTTTGGATAGTGCTGTATATAGACAGTGCCATACGAGATATGCTAATGGCCGTTTTTGTGTTGTTGAGCAGTCACTGATGATTAATAGATTATCCACACTGGATTGCGGTTATAGCAACACT
Source organism: Armandia brevis (assembly GCA_035585475.1). Classification (NCBI taxonomy): domain Eukaryota; kingdom Metazoa; phylum Annelida; class Polychaeta; family Opheliidae; genus Armandia; species Armandia brevis. The sequence goes on along the minus strand of JAXGGS010110645.1, from coordinate 1,624 downwards.
GCCCTACTAACGTCGGGAGAGCTAGGCCTCGCTGATTGTGACAAATGATCTCTGAGAAAAGGGGGTCATTTGAGATCACCGGGAGCGGGAACCAGGCGGGTATATGTCTGAATTAAGTGGCAGAATGACCGGAAGCGGCTGATCCGCCCTCCGTCCCTCCTGATGTTTATATCCCAGAGCGGAAACAAGTGAATCAGCCTGGAGGTGTGAAATGCCTAACAAGTATAATATACCTACCAGTCAATGACATTTTCGACATTCTATGTTCGATTAACTCGATCTATTTGTTGCCATGCGAAATTTAGCAAATGATCATTAACTCTATACGCACGGATTAGGTATAAAGTATTTTTTACAATACTCCAATAGGAATCCTTGGTACCTTACAAAATGTTAAACCGGTATAATCCGTAATCTGAAACCTAAAATACATTATCCTGTGTCTCGCGATCCATCTAGAGTAAGTGGTAAATGTCCTGCTTTGTACCCTAATTGTAAAGAGCTCGAAGTAAAGAGCTGGTGGCGGTTCATTCCCAATGGCGATGAACTATAAAATACCCTTTAAGACAAAAGCAACCGCGAATGGGTTTCAAGAGATTAGCCTGGGTTTAAGACGCATTTTATTTGCGATGTAAGCACATATGTGTATTTTGAAACGTAAAAATCGTTTAAAACATAATTCATTAATGCAAGAGTATCATGACTGTAAGCGGATTACTCAGGCCATTTCTTATGGTTTCAGAATTAATAGAAATTAAGTACAGAAGAGTAGTCTTTTAATTAGGATCAAATTGCACTTAAAGTCCATCTTGTCAGTTTCATATAATGTTGCAACATGTAATTTAAAAGGTTGGACTGGTTGGTAGTTAAACTCAACTCAAAGAATCATTGATTCGTTCAAATATCGAGTTTTCTCCGGTTGGTCGTTTTATGATCAACCATTATAATGATGACAGATCATGGTCATAACATATGTACATGTATATAATTGTGATCAAGCTTTTCATTGCGACTATCTCCTAGAGGTTATATCAGATATTTGTTAAACTACGTTCAATTTTTGACTTCATTTAAGACTAACGAGGTATTTGAAGATGCCTCAGGGCAATAAGATATTTATCAAAAATAATTGTAATAAAGCCCTGCTCTAAGGGAAGGGCCAGATAACATTATATGTGTTATATGATATGTAAATTATTAAAGATAAAACGCAACAGCAGGGAAAATGGATGACTACGTTTGTGTGAACCACAATAAGGCTTTTTAACTACTCATTTAATTCGACATAATTCGGTGGCTTAAATGGTTCTTTATGCCTAGTAGGCAGCTTGAAATTCAGTAGTTTTAGTCCAATCTTCATAAACCTGATCACAGAGCAATGTGCCACTTCAAAGAGAAATCCCCAAATACCCAGAAAAAGAGTGATTGGGAAGGTAGTACTTGGAAGGAGAAGCTGTGCCACCACTTTTTACCACCTAGCCGTGTGAAGGACCTTTCTGTCTACGGCATTTGTACCGCAGAGGCTCCTACAAAAGAGATCGAGAAAGGCCAGTCGCGAAATCATCAATCCCCAGTCAAGTAAAAGTAAACTCAACAATACGAGTTGGCTGAGACACTTTGTCAA
>JAXGGS010110201.1:0-16760 GCA_035585475.1 Armandia brevis | reverse complement strand
TCGGGGTTCACGTCACGGAGCCCGCGCGCATCTAGCAGATCGTAAAGCGCCGATCGAGTTCTCCCGCAGCATTAGAGGTCATATACATACTACTGAAATGTGGCGCCCTCTGCTGGCGATGTCAAGGTGAACCCTGGCGCCCTTATATAGCACGTGACCCCGGCGTCGCCCGGGTGATTGGATCGTATGATGTCAGATATTGCATTATTGAGCCGGGGACGGTGATGAACTGCGCCGCTGATGGGGTCAGCTGATGCTGCTGCGAGTTTTATCGCCGGGTGACGAGAGGGGGCATTCGCGCACATCACCACGCTCCGGATAATATAAATAATTAGCCTCACCAAGACGACACGTGGAGGTGTGGCGCCAAGTGTTCTCACCGCCGACTGTCGCCCGCTTCCATCCATAATGCAATGCTTGGTGAGTTATTGACCTACTTATAGAAGATCTATTAAGGCACTCGGCGGTTTCCCTCGACACGTTAAGGAGCTCAAGTGCCGAGAGGAACAGTTACAGAAGAGGAATTGTCAAATAAGGAGGAGTGAGGAAGCTTCTTTGCTGGGTATGTACGACTTATCTGTCACCTCCACCTTTCGCTGTAAATAAAAAGTCATATATATTGGCGCCATTGGTCTCTATTTTAGGTTAATAGACGACCATTCCCGTCCGCAATAGTAAATCGAGGACCTCCCGTATACAACAGGCTACTCAGACCTGTGCGGCGTTCTCGATAGGGTTTTAATCGAACGTCTGGCTAAATTAAAGGTCAAGGCTCGGGCCTCACATCCATTACCGGCTGGGAGGGAGACATTGTCATCGTCTGAGCGGCTTGTTCTTAAAGCGGCCGGCGGGGGATGCAGTGAGCGGGCGGGAAAACTGTCGTGATCTGACTGAGCGAGGTCGGGCGGGCATCCGTCTTTCACGTCGCGCCTAGCATGGGAATATAAGTACTTCTCTCAGTATTCTCTCTCCTCTGGCGGGGCCCGAGAACTGATGACAGGGCCGCACGCCGCGCCTCTGTCCGTATGAAGGATTGCTCTGCGTCTGGGGCGGCGGCTGAGAGGCAAAACCCGTGTCAGTTTTATACCATCACCCTAAGCCGGCGAGCGGGAAAATCATTCATCGAAGGTGAATAGAAAATAAGATCCTAAACTTCGTTATGCGGATTTATTTTTCCGCTCACGTACAATGAAAAGGATGAATCGGCGGGGATGTCCCGATGCGGAATGCAGCAGTCGCGGCGTTGTTACTGAGCACCGAGGACGCCCGCTTTAAGCACGCTGCAGCAGCAGCAGCAGCTGGGAAGCCCTGTCGACCACGCACACTCGGGGCGATCGTCGCTCTTCAGACTCGGGAGCAGACGGCGCCTGATTGTTTTGTTCACGCGAACCACAGGCGCGTTCCTGCGTTACTACGCGAGAGGGCCGCTCAGTGATCTCCGCGTATAAAACAAACCGCCAGCTTTATGATGACAAACACAGATGTCGGCCGCTGAAGCAGCAACAAACGGACAACCGCTCCCGTGATTCGCCTCTGATTAAGCGAAGAAAACCTCGGATCGCACATCGGACGTGGTCCGGGTTACAAGGGTCGGGCGTTTCAGCTAGATCGATAGCAGAGGAGAATTAAGTGGGAGTTGGACTAGGCACTCCCCGCAGCAACCGTCAGTATTTTCGTCAGATTCCTGCCCTAGCTGTTCCCACTGAAGGCGACTGCGGTAGTCATGGCGGACGTTAACGCGACGGGAACGTACGCGCCTGAGATGGAGCCTGTCCCGGCGGGAGTATCGATAGCTCTGCTTGTGTTAGGAATACCGATCGGCCTCGCTATCGTCGTCTTCATCTCGCTGTTCTTCGTCGTGCTGAAGCGGTCGGGCGAGGAGGGGCCCTTCCGGAAGAGCACCTCGGTATTCCTGGTCAGCCTGGGCGTGTGTGACATGCTCGCCGGGATCGTGCTCGTCATCAACGTCTCGTTTCTCGCCCTGCCCGGAGGCGGCGGACCGTTCGCCCACTCGTCCGTCTATCTGTGTAAGTTCTGGGCGATGCTGCAGATCTTCCCGATGGTGGCGGATATCATACATCTGGTGGCGATCGCCGGCGAGAGGAACCAGACCATCAGTCACCCGGCGCGCCAGCCGAAAGCCGAGACGATGAAAGTGGTGGCTGTGGCGGTGTGGGCTCTGGCGGTCGCCCTCTCGGCCTTGGCGTTCGCCTTCCCCGCCCCCGAGCCGCCCAACTCGGGTTACTGCGATATCGGCGAGCTTTCGTTCCTCTACTTCATCATCATCGTGTTCCTCGTCGTCATGCTCGGCTCGGTGATGGCGTCCGTCTACTACCTGTACACCATCAAGGGAACGCTGAAGGTGCACCAAAGAAAAATACAAGTCACCAACACCATCACATACGATAATCTACTTGACGACACCGCCGCGGCTAAGTTGTTCTTTATTATTTACGCTGTGACTATGTTTTCGTGGCTGCCTCTGGTCATCACGTTTATTGTATCCTACGCGCAAGGGGGGACGCTGGATAGTGCGGTGCGCTTTGTATTTCTTTTTGGGCACATTGTCTACTTTAAAGTGCCAATGATCATCTGCGGAAGCAGAGAGTTTCGAATCAAATTCATCGAAACGTTTAAGAAAAAACCTCAATCCTTCGTGAGCCCAAGATAAGAGACTTAAAAATAGAATCGCATCATGCGGTTCCCATGGTTACGATAGGTTTTAAGCGTTGCTTTGCGACCGCTTAAACAGGCTGTGGATGCCGATCGACTAGTACCTGTTACTGAATACATATGTTCTATGACGGACATTCCCGACAGGTAAATGCGTCATATTGGACGACATATTATCTGGCAACAGAAAATCTTTCTGTGTAAATAGGGGAAATGGTCTTACTGATTATCGGTTCATCCACCCGTTTGACTAACGGGTAATCCGGCAGTTTATCAATCCGAAACTCGATACAAAGATATCGATGTCCTTCTGAAGACAATGCCGGCTGTGTACTCGGCGAGACAAAAATAATGAGACACATCGGTACTCAGTGGCTCGAGTCGGAAGAAGCTGTTATAAGCCGATCAGCCTCCGTAACTTAATTATCCGCTTAATCAGTAGCCACTGCCTGGTCACGGGGCTCATTACGCGACTTGTAAGCAGACGAGAGCATGACCTACTTAAGCACGCAATCCATCTTATCTTCGGCTGGAGAGGCGGATACTTACCCAGCTGCAATTACAGTATTCTGCTGTCTACTAGATCAATGTCTGAAGGAAAAATATCGCTTTGTGAGGAGATAAAGGATATTTATTTGTGCGGCAGAATAGTAGGGTCTGCATAGCAATTGTTCCTGTACACACGTTTAAGATCGTTATTATCGTCCTGAGGAATGGAGAAGCAAGACAGCACTGATGGTAATTATTGTTAACATATGGTGGGTGGACGAATGTTAAATATACCATATTGATACTCATTAAATGTGATTCGTTGTACAGCCTAAAGACAATGTTTTCATCGTTAACGTTTCAAAGCTGGTCATCTTATTTGTTTATCTGGTAAAATAACGAATGTATTTAAGTTTGACTAATCATTATTTACCACACCGAAAAAAATGGATACTCATATCATTCAAAAGCAGTGATGAGTACTCTATATGTAGTAGCAGGTTTACAGAAAAGACAAATTTCTTTGGGAGAAGACATGGCGGAATACATGTATATAAGCCAGTGAATATGTTGTTTAAGTTTTGACGAATTATCGGTATTTCTGTAACGGAAGTGATGTATATGCATATGAAGTGCGTATAACTGTCATAAAAAAACAAAGGTTCGTTTATTTAAAAAAAAGTATTCGCAAATGTACATATATGTCAGTGTGATATCTGTAACGATATTGTTCTGTACAATAATGTATTTTGTATCTATTAAAGTTGGATTGCAGAAAATTAAAAGCCGTTATTTACTTTGTATGTACGATGAAGCGACAGTAACATATTGCAATTTGGTTGAGCGTTTGCCTCAAAACCTCAAATCTGAAAAATGGCCGACAACAATTCAATTTCAATTTCAATTTCAATATAACAATATATTTATTCACCTTTCATATTCCAGCATAGAATTGAATCACCGCAAATTTACGTCATTCTTTGAAACCATTTACATTGTGAGCACGAATCGAATGTGGCAGGTCATACCATACCATGATTGACTAGCAAAACGTTTAATCGAGTTTGGCTGTTGAATTCAGACGAGCACGTAGCGTAATTTCAGTGCGACTGATTGGCTGGCGAAATGCCTCAGGTTTTTGCTCATCCTCACAGTCATCCACAGATCATTGGCCGAGTATCCGAGCACCTCTGACGTTCCTAGGTGAACTGTCGTGTCACTAAACCGCCTCCCTCAGAAACGAGGACCGCACTGCATGACGGAGAGACAGCACCTACTCAACTTGCTTCACCAAACGACTTAGTGACTGCTGCGACGCCGCACTTAAAAGTCTCGGTCAAACCCCGAGGGCTACAGCCAATTACCCTGTTCACCTCGCAAAATGCTTCCATCGGAAGTCCTGATTAGTAATCATATAAGACAATGGGCGTGATGTTCCTCAAATTACGTTCTTCCTCGAGGGAGGGGGTGGATGTCAACAGAGGACCTCCCCCACTGTAACCCTGAATTTCCGCAGATATTGAATCGAATTCTTAGTTAGCTCGGCGAATGGGACTCACGATGGGAGCTCAAACATCCTAACAGGGATACTACGAGTTTTACGATTGAAAATGTACTATATTTAGAGCATTATACGAGATCTGGCAATCGCTTAAGATAGATACAGAAAAGGCGGAGAAATGAAATGCCTCTCCTTGGGGGACTTTCGCATATTGCCTCCGGAATGAATCGATCATGTATTATTGTAAGCTCGCGTGTTTCGGCCGCAGTTTCCGACGAGACGGGCCCGGTTGCAAGTTTCGGCCATCTTGCGGCTTCCTATAGGTCCCGGATGTGACCCCGAGAGGCGGACGCGGCCACAGCCTGACCGGAACTATAACAGCTGACCCATAAACACACGGGTTTGTCGGGTTACTCGAGTGACTCCACTTGCTCAACCGAGGGGAAAACTTGAGCAAACAGCAGCGATTCGTGATTGTACTCGTCAGGCCACAAGTGCATCAGCGAGACGACGGCTCCGAGCAAATGGAGCCCGAAAAGGATCCACCAAGATAAATAAATGTTTAAGGCGGGTAGTCGATAGTTCGGGCAATTCCCGTCGCTAACTAAACCCACCATTTGTCATCCGTATCCCTGTCGTTACACATTAGCCCGATACCTCAGAGATTTCAAACGAAATGTAAATTCGATTGGGTAAATGTGGGTGGAATTCGTCTCATTCCGACAATACCAACTCGTCTTGGATGTTTAAAGCGATGCAATGACGGTGAGTTTCTTCTTCGCGGGAGATGCTTTCTAGGCTTGACGCGTTATTATTCTCCATAAGTAGAGCCATGCGCCTTGTCTCGGAGCATCAAAACACGAGCGCTATGCAAACAACACCGGTTATTTCACGACTGTCTGAGCAGAGCAAACAATCACGCATCTCACTTGCCAATCTGCGCGGGAGGCTGATACTTTACCCGATACTTGGCTACATGGACCGTAAATTGAGAAAAATCAGTGAGCAGTCCCCTATAACGATAAGCTTTTTATTGTGCTGATGCTGCTATATTTAGCCAGCAAGGCGTGGTGTTGGCTGACAGGAACGACGCCATTTCTTACCGATCTTATCGCCGGTGACAGTCTATAAGCAGTTAAAACTGTGCGGCCGGTCGTCTGCTTATTTCCCGCCATACCAGAGCTCCTCCTCTCTCCTGTAAAATCGAGCATTTGGACCGGGTTTTGTCCGCCACTTTCACTGGCATGCGCAACATTTGGATTAGCGCACAACACCCCGACTCGCCCGCGGGACTGGGAATCAGTTTTCTCATTATTTGATATGCCTTGTTTTTTTCGGTCATTTTTTCTAATTGGTTGTCAACTCAATGTTCTCTTCTCGGTGCATAAGCGGCTCGTGGTGAGCATTGAGCGGCCAGAACACAGATGCAGCAATACTGGAAGCGTCTCACATTTCTCATCCATCTTATTATTACTCGGGGCAAATCTCACGCAAGCGCAAGCATAAACAACAAATCCACGTCGATTATAAGTTTACAATCCTGTTTGTACATCCCATGTGAGACCAAGTGTAACAGCCCAGGATATGTCGAGGAAGGCTTCTCCAATTAGACAGGCGATTGGCGTTTTTTATACTCAGACACACGGGTCTTCCCTAAGGAAATATTATGCAGTTATTATCTTACGAGCAACCGTAGATGTAATGCTTTAAATTATGGTCTGGAACATTTTTTACCTCGGAGTCGACATTGTTCAACTCGGTCAGGAAGACTGCTAAAAGAGAGGGACACTGAAATGCTTTCAATGAGTTGTAATTCTCAGCCGAATTCTGGGACATATTTGCACATCGAGCCATCTTCACTGAAGGCTCTTTGTTAAGTGTGTATATACGTAAGAGCTCTAAACACTGCGGATGCTGCTGCTTTCATATATATAACTTCTTAAAAGTCTGCGGAAACCACCGAAACAACCGTTAATGTTATTCTCTGATATGAATTGCAGCTAATTATAGCTTTGATTCTGAATGTCCATATAATTAGGAGCGGTCTATAGTTCATACGAAAGGCGACAAGGCAATCTACCACTGGACATGACTAGATCTGATGAAATGACCTACATCAATTATTCCTTGGAGAGGAAAATACAGCCAAATATGAACTATTCCTAATTATAGATAGAGAGCTGATACACTTAAAATGGACTACCTACAGTCATATTATCGCGAAGCTGGAAACGCCATGCTGAATGTAGACCATTTGGAAGACAAATTTAATGCAACCATGGTATGCAGCTGTATGCAGTCTAGTTGACCTGAAGTATGAAAGGACTGTACAGCACTGCGATGAAGACCCGTGCGCGCAATTAAATACAGTATCCGGTAAAGCATCCTCTAGTTGAGAAGCCCGGTGTAAACATTTACAGCACGGTTGAGCTCCTCCCAACATCTCGGGCAACTCACGCCCATGCAGGACTTGTTCACACTCCTGGCGCAACCATCACCTCGGAGTGTACTTTAGTCACTTCCTCGAAGCATGCCACGAGGTGGTCGACGACTCAGCAGAGGCTCCGCGCCGCACAAATGAAAGCGAGTGATCGACACGACCTCGGCTGTGATCACGGAAGGAAATCAAGTGTTTGTGACATATTTACGCCGATATCACCAATTTTGGACGGAGGACAGACGTGTGATTTAATCAGAAGTGAAGGAACCGATCATAAAATCGCCAGGGGGACATGTTTGTTTGGGCCATGTCGAATTCCGTATTGTCTGGCTTTGCAGTCTTTCTTTTCTACTTCCCGCCAGATTGTTGTCTGATCGAGTACTTTTTGTGCTCTGTTGATAAATAAATGTAAACACAATGGATCAAGTGGAATTAGATTGCACTCTTACTGATAATAATATAGTTCGGATATGATTATGGAACATTCTAATTTGTCTAATATATTCATGTCTTTCTAATAAACAGCAATTTAAAAGCCGTTAATGTTGTCGTGGCATTGCTGCATTAACAAAAATAGTTTAATATAATCCTGGATGACCTAGATATATAATTGGTATCTCGTTTATTTTACAGTCAAGGTCAGCACATTTACGCGAGGAATCTAGGTCATAATGGAATATATCGCGGTTAATTAGGTCAGATTTAGACTTGATGACGATGGTGTTAACCAGATTGGGACGCCACCGGATATCACGACATCCTCGTGGGAGTTACTCCAGTGCAAGCTTCGTGATTCCTCCGTTGATTGCAGGGCATTTAATCTGATCGCTCCGAAGCCACCTACATTCTGTGCATTCATGTAGGTCACTGTGCGAAGAAGGCACCATGGCGTACACGGTTCATTCAGATTCGTCCATGTAAAGATTCGAAACCTTCCTCTCTAAAGGGTGCAAACGGCTTAAATTCCTGACATAATTTTAAATGTGAAGGTCTGCTAGCCTCTACAAGAGTAGGGACGACAAATGGCAGCAGGGGCTCTCACCATTTTTTAAAATCTTTTTTAAAATGTATTTTGAACCCATCAAATGATGATTACTCATCAAAATAATGAAAAATAAGAAATTAAAATATATAGCTTTTTAAAATAGCTGTTCTTATTTGCCAGGCAGGAACTCGGAATTCATCGTTTGAAGACACAATCATAAATGAGCTAGGCAACATGAGATGTTTTATTGATTGCTTTCACTGCAGACTGGAAAATATATGTGAGTTCCATTTCATATTGCATTTTTTTCATTAACAGCTACAATGTCATACTCAAAAGCTGTATAATCAAACGACACATAAAAGAGCACTTTGGCACATCATAAAATGCCACTATATCAGCACAAATCTCGCGGTTATGTATATGATTAAACTGCGAAGCCATCTTTAAAGACTTTTAGAGTTAATTTTAGCCACTTTCTTAAAATTGCAAGTCGACTATGTACGTGTCCTTGTTTATAGCATCAGGGTTGCTCGACAAAAAACACCACGACAGTAAAGCACGTTAAGTGTCAGGCAGAAGACTATAGCACTGAAGACACCCTACCGGAGATGTGAGGATGATGATATAAAGTGCACAAGGTAAGATATATTTATGGGAGTTTTGCAGGTATACTGGAGAGTAATGGCCGTTTAATGCCGTGGCAGCAGAGCCTGTTTTCTAGACAAGCCGATACCCTTGTCTAACAGGGGATGGCGCATGTGAGGAAGCATCTCGTATGGCCCTTTATGGCAGAAAAAAACAAGCGGGACGCGATGAAATATTGTTGGCGTAAATATATCATCCCGGCCCGAAAGACACAATGGAGGAGATCTGATAGTGGGTGGTGGGCGAGAGAGCATGGCTGGATTACTTGGCGAGGATCATAGCGACTGGTTGTGACACCCGAAGAATCGGCCTTAATGATCGAGCCTGTTCTGTCCTTCCTTCAGACCCAACGGTTTCCCGACACGTCCGAGATGTCTGCCGATTAATTTTCCGGGGCGGCATAAAAGAGGTATCGTATGTAAGACGGGTGGCTTTGTAGCTTCGGCTGTCAAAGAACTCGAGAGGTCGGGATCCGTACTTCATAACGCGGCAGTAGAATATGGATCTGAAAGCAACTGCCTGCTCATCGTCCAGAGGTGAACAATTGTGAAGAATGATGGGCAAAACCACGCGGTCAAAGCCGCCCGAAACGAGTGTGTGATATATTTCGTCAATATTGTTTTTGTAGTTCGGGCGAGGGTCGGCTCGAGTACAGCGGTCGGGATGCTCCAGTCTGGTCCCGTCCCTGGGGGCCCCGGATCGCGGTAATGTGGGTCACCGGCATTAAACCCGAGCACTCCCCCGCAATCAATCAATCAGGTCATGAAAGGCGCCGCATGTCAACTAAGCGAGATGTACGATCGCTGCTATTCGCCGAGCGCCCTAGTTTAGTGTCTCAAAATAGTCACCTCGGACATGAATTTGACCCCCTGAACCCCAGATCCGCGGACTCGCGGTGGCTCTGGGGGGCTGTCTGACCGCTAAAGGACGGGACATCCGGTCATGGCGGGGTGTCGTCCCGCGAGCAGGAATCTGCACCTAACACTCCCCAGCGAGAGAAGGACGATTTAAGATCAGGAGCAGAAGCAGAAACTCAGCAATAGCTACAAATGGGCATGTACAAAATATATATATATCGGGCTGTTTCTGGTATGAATAGAACGCGCTCAAATATCTAAGGTATTCAATTTGTTGGAAATTATAAATCACATTGCAGGAAATTGGTCGCCGTTGACCGGATATCGGTGGTTTATTGGAAAGTTGAACGCGTGACATATTAAATTTGTCACATTAAAGTGCGTCTGTGGATACTCGCGGCCACCCACACAGCTTTAGATGAGATATCGGGCGGCTGCGCGGATGCAGTGTGTTGATGTCAACCCTCCTCGCAACAATCTTCTACCCTAGATGAGCAATCAACCAACAAATCCGCGCTCAAAATGCAAACAGAGGTTGGTCGAAGTTTTTGCGTGTATTTTTACCTCACCCAGCTCGTCCCCGTGTGACCTTAACAACGTAATCTCCGGAAGGTGCATGGAGGCGGGGTAGAAAATAACAGAACCTCCACTGAAAACACACAAAAAAGGACATGTGGCTGCATCCCTGTTAAGTGAATTACGTGGTGAAAGACGGAAATGTCGGGGCCGGAGGCTGCATCGTGAACTAATCAGGTCAATTAGAGACGTGATTCGGACAATAGGAGGAATAAAGTCAAAACTAAATTTAATCTGCTCGAGGAACACCTCGCCTTATATCCTCTCCGGCCGAGGGATTTGCGAGGATTAGCAATGCAAATTGAACGGGAGGAATTGCGATATGACAGTCTGCTACTTCCCTGGAATTCGCGTGGCAATGGAGAGCATCAATTTCCATTTTATGCCATTCGAGGGAAAATTGCGTAGTCACTTCACATTCTGGTGATTCCGGTAAGAATCTGATGGATGCAGAAAACATCCTTATCCGTATTAATTGTAAGAATAATTGATTTTTCCAAGCGAAATTACAAATTTACAGACCAAATTACTTAAGGATTCCAGTGAATATTGACTTTGGTTGCGTGTGGGTAAACTAATGAGGCTCAAGATGCATCTAAAACAGAAGCATCGTTTAGAAAGGATCATATTCTTTCCGCATCTGCACTTACAAAAATGCTCATGCAAGATCAAATACAGCCCATTATGCAATTTCAAATGAGGAAATATTTATTCTGAATTGTCCAATTTAGAGATAGCGGTTGCTTTTACAGGAAATTATATAATCAACTATTAGGTGATGAGAAAAACAAGATTTTATTACAACGTAGAGTTGTATGAACCATGTTTTATTGAAGATAACCAACTGATCCATCTTAAAGCATACATTCATACATGTACATTCTACCCGTAAGTAGCAGAAGCAGATTTGCATCTTACCACGTACATGTATCGATGTTTAACAAGTCAAAATGGAGGTCTCAGATACAGTTTACCTATTTAGACGTCTGACCTTCAACGGAGTTAATTAGAAATCAAGACGCGAAATCTTGATCTATCTTACTATAGGCGGAGCAAAGAAATGAAGGACCACGGTTGCGGCAAAACAATATACAAAATGTCGGTGATAAATAGAGGTCATACAACTCAATGATTAGGTCATAAGGCATCAAGTTGTTAACAATATTGAAACTCATATGGCAATACATCGCTATCAGTATTAAATTCCATATAAATGAAGGATCAGTGTTTCAAGAATCAAATTTATGTTTGTACAAACATATTGCTGGCCATTTAGATTGAATTATATTTTTCCACTGAAAACGACTCGTTGAGTTAGCTTTTAGTTTCTCAATTTGATCTATTTACGACTTAGGAATCAGAAGCATACTCATAGAATTATTACCCCCGCTTTAATGCGACAATGCTACAGTCGTCTTTGATAAGATACACACATCCTACCTTACAAAAACGTCAGCCCCTGTACTCTCGCCGATGTTAGGGAACATCACGTGCGACAGACAAAGTTAACGCGAGAGTTGATTAAGGAACGAACGGAGATATGTGTATCTTCAGACGCGCTCCTTGTTACATGACTGTGAACAAAGCCGGGTATCGTGGTGTCTGCCGCCTGTATATGCGCACACACATCGGGTCCGTGTGTACATGTACACGGCAGGAGCCGGCAGCTGAGATGCGGAGATGCTGAGATGCGGGCTGCTTTGATATTTTATACCAGGAAGGAGGTGATCGTGCGCCTCATACCCACGGTGTCCAGCCTTCATACAGCACCGCCAGGTTGTCGACGCTCGTCGCTTCCTGTATCACATAGTCCACCTGAAATAGACAAAAACTCGCACGTAAAAATCATCATCACCCGAACCGAGTTGCAACTGAGGAAGTAAAAATACAAATAGAATAGGGATTTTACGAAGATTAATGACTGATCCCGCCCCCGGAGCTTAATTGCTTGACTGGATCGGCCGGTGACTCGTTCCCAATTCAATACAGAGAGCTGGTAAAACTTGGGCATCCCGCCCGAAATAGTAGCACACAGGTCGCCTTTAATGCCCGCGGTCGGCATGTCTCCCGCTGGAGAGGCGTGTGAATGTTAAAGGGAGTGCATCACCTTCGAGCATAAACCCAGATGTAAGGAGAAATGAGACTGGGCGCATATACACGGCCGCACGAGCGAGTTTAGCTGTGTTTTGTTCGGGTCAGCACCCACATAAGGCAGCAGTGAAGTTTATTGGCTGCTAAAACGTAGCGTTTTAGTGACGCTTTGATACGAGCACTCGGAGTAATGAAACTGTTCACGCCGGTGTTGCCGAGCAACAAACGTAACCATGAAATCGCGAGAAGCTTACCACCTTAAGACACTTAATTATACCGGTAAATTGCTAAACGTTAAAACGGAACATTTTAGCGGTGCAATATTGCAAAGCTGAATTAACGACTCAAGGCGCGGAGAGTTACGTTTTCGATACCCAATAACGTCAGATATTGCGCGGTGAACTCGATTAGCGATTAAGGGCCTCTGATGGATTTGTTTCAGGACAACTTCCCTTGTCAGCAATCTGTCTTAGCAGACGACGCTGATCAAGCAGGCTGAAGTATTGCCACGCGTCATTTAGTTTAACTAGATTCTTCCCAAGAAATGGCGCTATACCTCGTGGGCAGACGATAAAAGTCGCCGGCGTGATGCATCACGTTATCCGCCATTATCCAACTCAATTTAAACTCGGCGAGGTAATTGCTTCGCAGTCTGTAAAATCGAACCTGAGCGAATTTGCGGCAAAAGTCGGTAAAATCTGCTTTAAGGCAGCAGCTGTTGACTAACCAGAAATAAATTGCGACTAGAAAATGCCATTAAACTTCCGAAAAGCACCTAATCAACCAGTTTAGCAACTCGCGCTTAGAAAGAGGAAAATCTAGAATGTCCTTTATTGCGACCGACGTGAGAAACAAGTGATACATGGAGTTGTCTCCTCTTACTTGTGTCAAACACACAAAAAACTCTGACACGAGTAGATGGATTAGTTGTCTGCGATGGCAGATTTCAATCAGCGAGTGATGAGCCCATCCCATTTGATGTGTGCCCGCTGAATATATCACAGGTCACGTGTCCTGTGTGGCAAAGGGCGGCGCGGAGACGTAACGAGCAGACGACAGGAGAGAAGCCTCGCGCATCTAAAGGACAAACACACGCATTAACACCGCGGATATGCGCCGAGGAGGGCGATCAGCAGCCGCTGAAGCCGCCCATTTGTGTCGCCCGAGGCCCGTTTAAGCTCCCTCTGTGATATTTATGAACGATTCAAATGGTACATGACACGTCCCGGAGGATGCGAGCCTCCGGCCGGGAAACGTCATTCATCAATGGTTAGGGCGCTTACTCACCAGGGCGGGGCGCTCTCCCTCGAGCTGCCGAGTGTCCGGTGGAGAATGTCAGCGCATTCTTTCACTGTCGTCCGGGCTCGGGGAGGCGCGAGTGAACACATAAGGAGAGAGAGAGAGAGAGAGGGAGAGAGCAGGGTGCTGTAATTGAGGGGTGTGTGGCTCTCTCCTGGCGGCGGGCGCGGCGTGTCACCAGAAATCCCGGTCGGCCGTGACGTGCTCGCCGCCGGGCCGCGTGTTTCCGCTGTAGCCGGAGCGCGGCGTGACACTGATGGATCACGCTCGCGTGACGCTTAATATCACATCAGCCGCATCAACATCGGGGCCTCGGATCGTCTTATTGCATATGTAGCGCGCCGCAAAAAAACCCGTATTCATCGATTGCCATACATCATCCTGAGCTTACCCAGGGCGGGGGGAGCAGAGGGCAGGGACAGAGGACGAGAAAAACATTATTTCTCCAGCTCGAACCGCCGATATTTTTGACGGGATATTTCAGTACCCCGGACGTTTCACTTACAGTAGACTGCTGATGTATCATCTCGGAAAGAGGCTGACAATTAAGCCGCAACGGACCGATTTGGGTATAAAATAATAAATATTAAGACAAGTGCGCCGGGGTCGCCCACCGCTCTGATACCCGTCAAAATCCTGCCGTAATTCTCCGGCGCTTAGCAACACTTATAAATCATGCATTTTTCTGGGCCGCTGGGTAAACAATCAGAAAACAGCAACAGGCGGGGCAGCGAGAGGCAGCGAGAGGCAGCGAGAAGCAGCGAGAAGGACCTTTCACACACGGAGAACCGACGTGGGTCCTTATTACCGAACCCATTCAGGAACGCTGCCGACATATTTATTAGCGGAGAGTCCGGGGTGTCAACCGCTGATCACATAGAACATGTTAAGTAGCTGATGCAGACGCTGCTAGCAACGCTGGAATGCGACTAAAAGTAGAACGAACGATGCAAAAAATTCGCCAATCGGGACATAAGGTTGATTACTTGATATCAAAAGACGAGTTTGGCGACAATCATCTTAGAAAATAGATTTGGCTGCCACAATTCAAAAATTACTCGACATAAATTTAAAAAAGCGTAGTGGAAGCCATGATTAAAAGAGTTTGCATCAACATCTAAAACGTATTTACGTCCAAATTAGCTTTGAAAAAATCCGTCTAGTTGCCACGAGTCGGTAAGTAGTTCAGTCAACAAGAGAGCGCCACACCTTAAATAATACTTGTCTTAGTATTTTACCTGTTCGGCCACCGAGTAACGTTTGTTGATATCTGGATCACGTCCGTCGAGCTTCATCTTCACCCTCCTCCACACTCCCAGCGCGTACGAATTCCGCTCCTGTATCGCTGCAACGAGAAGACAAATCACTGCGGCTCAACGCCTCCTAGCCAACAACTACAACGACAGACCAATCAATGGCCGCTTCCTGGTCCGCGGGCCGGAATTATATCTTAAATATGATCGAATGAGCTGATTGTCTGCTCGCGGCTGTCACGTGCCACGGGGTCTTACCTTTTCCGGTACGGGGGTCACGTGCGATCTTCTCCGCTCGTCTGCTCGAGGCGGCTGTAAACAAAGAACAACAAAAATCAAGTTAATAACGCCGCGCTCGGTCGCGGAGCCGAGAGTATCCCCGGTCTGTGACAAACGAGCGGCGAGTGCATATTTAATGAAATCCGGACGGCGGGTTAGTCCGTGGCTTACACCAGGTGGCGCTAATCAGTAAAACTGACTCGTCATTCACCGCGGCGAGAGCGTGTAAGCTGCAGACCAGCCCCGGCTGTAAGACACGAGCTCGGCGCTCGGCGAGACACGAGATTAACAGTAAGCTAGAGTTAGTACCTGCGTAAGGACCTGATCTAAGATCGGCACGTGCCAGGGCGAGCTTCTTAGGTGAGGCGGGCGGGTAGTTAGTGTCTGATGACGTCGACGCTGTCCTATTTGCTGCGGCTATGATACAAGACACGTCACATATATATACGGCCAACTTGGTTTGTAACGACGCGGAAAATCGAGGAATGATTGCAAAACACGGGCAGTAAGTATCGCATACCCGAGGCGAAGTCCATTTTCCCGCCAGTTTCTTCTTTGGATCCGGTCTTTATTGGGGGAGCGTAATTAACCAAGTCGTCATAGATTCTGAAACGAGGCGCAATGAAGACGTGATCGCCGTGACAACGCGAGGATAGGGCGGGTAAACACAAACATAACAATGGGTTATTTTTAGGGCGGGCGGGAGTGATGAAAACCTGGGCGGTGATAAAATGACGGCAGCGCGCCCGTACTTACACGGTGATTTGTCGGGTGAGGGTCGCCAGCATCGCATCGATCTCGTTCATCACCTCCTGGCCGAGCTCCTCCGACATGACCAGCTTCAGCACCGTTGTGAAGTTCTCGGAGAACGTCTTGTAGATGCCCACGTACTGCCGGATGCTCCCGTCGAACACTTCCTGTCCGAAGTCGTGCTCCTCTTGCTGCGGCGGGCGAGAAAAATTACAACTCAACTGTGCGCGGGCGATACATAATCATCACGTGGGGGGAGATTAACTAATCCGCACCTCGCGGGCGTGGTGGATTTAGCGGGGATATGGAGATTATACGCCGGGCGATCGTCCGGCCGGACTGAAGACGGGAGAAATGCGGGGGGTAAAAATGCAGGAAACACGTACGCGAGCCATTGATTTCAGGATGGTGCGGATATCTGACATCAGCTGGTGATGGGTGGTTAGCACGTTACGGATGGCGTTCACCTGTCCCTTCACTCCTTCCTATAAGAGTAAAAAGTAACCGCACGAGTTTAAACAAATATGGCCGATAACTTGGAGGGGTTAACGACCGCAATAAGGCCACTGAAGATTAGACAGGGGGTAGTTACGCACTTTGGTTGTCTCGACGTTTGAAGTAACGGTTGTAATTCGACTGTTGAGGTCAGTCAATTCCACCATAATCCCCTCGACCGCGTTGTTCAGCCAATCCTCCGTCACCTGATCCCCGATCTGTAACGGCTGCGGATAGAAGCACGACTCGTTTTTATAAAAAAAATTATGTATATTGGTGAAATTAAACGTGCGCGGTTTACATGGGATTTGGCGCGCCCTACCCGCGAGGTCATGACGCTCTCCTCCACCTCTGTCACGGTGCTCGTGCAGCTCTCGATCAGCTGACACGACTCCTCACAGCGAGCGATGAGCGCGAGAAACGC
>JAXGGS010110090.1:0-19822 GCA_035585475.1 Armandia brevis | reverse complement strand
TATAATCGGTCAACCAGTGTTTTAAACCTAAGTGAAATGACCTAACATTTCACCTGACCAATTGTTATTGGAATATTTAATGTTTAGTGTCATTGACATGACACATTTTATTGATCATTACCGCGCGGCGTTATTTGACGCAGCATCTTTTTACATTATCAATACTTACCAACAACTAGTGTATCTAAACAAATGGAATAGGCGCGGCGTTCTGTCCATGTGCAAGTCTAAATCTCTGCAGGAGGTTCCGCTGAATAATTTACCAGATATATTTATTTTAAAGTGTGGTAGCGAGATGAAGCGATCTCGAACCTACCCCTCCTGCCCAACGAAGACAAAAACAGAATGCCAATGATCTTTGATTTGTGTTGGTAACAGTCCTCTTTTGATTCATTATATTTTAGTATGTTTTGTTTATACATGTACATTTATTTGTTCCTAAAAAGAGACTAAGTTTACATATTATTATACACGATTTTATTTCTGAAGGGCAAATATCAATTCTACAATCAGTAAAAGGTTAAAACAAAATTGCCCTCCCCATGTTACAATACAGTATAAGATTATGGAATAACCAAACATATACATCAATGTATCAAAACGAGTCATATTGAACATAACACCGATCTCGGGTTCATCCTCCTTAAGCAAAATTACGATTTTTTAATTATGTCACTGTCAATCCACACCGTTCCACCGCTTTCCATGGCAGATGAAGGAGTAATTACTATGTTAATAAAAGATCCATTCTCTCCTGTCTCCTGTTTGTATCCTCCTGCCTTGACCTGTGGCCAAATGTGAGCTTTCGGAGGCAACGCCTGGTACAGGGCTCCAGCAGAAGCATATTCACTGAAAATTATAGACATTTAGCAGGCGTTAAATGTGTTCACATCAGTAAACCTTATGATCTAAGGAAGACGTACCTTTTAAAGAGTTATGGGGCAGAATTGTATGGGAAAATGTAATGCATACCTGTTTACAGTTCTTTTGGCAGCATCCTTGATCTTTGTAAAAGAGTAAGTGTCAATAATTTTCCTCCGCACTGATAAATCCAAAGGATTATTTTGACGCTGGGAATACATTGCTGTTTGTTGAGACATTCTGGCTGTATAAACCTTGAAGTGATCAGATACTGTCCAATGGTTTAATGAAACAACTATTCAGTATGAAGGCTTACAGCAAAATGATTAAATGTGGCAGTGTCTGGAACAATGGATCTATTTATCTAATGTATTGCGGCACATGATTCATGGAATAACCTAATTTATCTATTGTCAAGGGTAAGAACTTGTAAAACGTATTATTTCATGATTCACACTGACTCTGCCAATTTCAGACAACCACAATTCTCTAAATTCACATCATAATCATATAAATTCATCACAATTTCTAGCAATTTAAGAATTATTTCCTGCGAATGTGGTCTTATTGAATTAACACTCCAGAAGAACAGTTAACAAATTTAATGACTTATTACTGAACAATGTCACAATGGAGTATTGACCTCGTGCCCGTCCGAATTTCAGATTACTACATTGAATAGGAATATTCTAGAGGTTATGTAGTGAACACAATTGTTATTGTAAAACACAGTAAAATATAAAAATAGACCTATATCAAGAAAGGAAAATGTTGACATAAATCTACGTCTTATCAAGATAATTGTAATCTAACCAAACGCAATTTTCTTTAGTTAGCGATTTATAAGTTAGTGGTTAGTTGCAAATACGTCATCGAGTCGCCAGGAGCAACAGACAGCAACCCTAAGACATAGTTCGGTATTTTATCGCATATAAAATGACTGACCAATGCAAAATACCACAATGTTGTTTGCCGTAACATTCACGCATTAATAGCTAGTCATACTCTATATGAGCAAGTCATTAATTTCAAGAGTGTTCCATATATACTAGAAACATGTCTTCAGAATGTATGTACCTTAAAATTTCACCAGTTTCTTTTTTGCAAATATTCAAGACAATGATGCCCTTATGAACCAAGCCTGTTATTGTCTAGTCCATGAATATTAGATTGATTTATGTGTCTCATTTGTAACAGTATGGTCATAATAGAAATATCATAAATATATATTATAGGCATATGTCCATTGGCCATCTAATATGATATGATATGAATGCTAAAGATTCATGTTCACCACCGACCTATCTGGTTCTATATTCAGTTAAAAGTAAACTGAATCACGTGCTGTATGAAAAGTATTATCTCTATTCCCCATATTAATATGCCCTGGAGTTGTGCCGGGGCATTTCAGGGTAGTGATGTCGTAAATATGGGACGATATTTGGTGGTCGAATAATGAGGTTCCATTGTTGACCTAATAATTTGCAAATTTACTGATAGTTTAGCTTCTTAGACTTTCATTTTCGATATGCATTTTGGAACCAAAATTAAAGCAAAGAATTGTCAACAAAATATATCTTAAGATAGGGTACCAAGATTTTCATTTGAAATATATCTCGCCTTGTTGATTAAAAATTAAGTTCCACAACCGTCCACTATGAGGCAGCACTGATTTTACGCGAGCCATATTCTGTTGTACTGTTTGCTTTGACTGCACCAGAAACGTCGAATAGAGAACTACTTTTTATATCATAATATTGACAATGTGTGTGGCTGTATAATCTCCGGACTGTCAAATCAACACAAATTAATTAGCTGCATGATTTGATACCTCGATTTAATGCATCGAATTTTTCAATGAAGCATGCATCGGGACATGTTGCTCAAAATGCCCGATGATTTATCCATTGCAACCTAACATCGTGAAAATAATTATGTCCCTCCCGTTGACCTGGGTTTCGATGCACGCAATCCGATCTATCTATTATTTCCATATATAGCCACGGGTTGTATCGTCCGCATCAATCGTACGTGCGATGTATTAGACAGATGGCACTTATGTATGCTTTATATTGAGACCATATGAATGGGTACATATGTTTTTCTTTCGCATTTACATAAACCATTTATTACACAGATGGCAGATGATTGAATAAAATAAAGATAACCCTGTTGAAATAGTTTTATGCTAGGCCAAGAAATGATAATTTACATGGCACTCCGTTAGACAGTGCAAGCTGTGTTTAGCTCAACCTAATCATATTTATAACATAGTACTTTTAATATATAATAATGACCCACATAATTATCTCTATCATCAGATAAGCTGATCTAACATGACAGTTGAAGCTGATGTGGTATTAGATTGCTCAATTCTTAATATTAGTTAGAATTAGATAGAATAAATGCGATTACTTGAAAACTTTATCGCAGTTATTGCATTGTGAACTACTAAGGAAATAAAATACAATATTACTATGTTGTCCGCTATCGGAGGGTATGGATATCTTTGATAGCTAACATGACCGGTGTATTAGCTTGGTACATAGTCGCGACCTGATTTCACAATTCATGCATACAAGTCATATGCTCGGCTATAATCGCCACAACGAATGAAAACTGGAGGGATGACAATGAGTGATGTTCATAGTTAGCGCGGTATGTAAATTGATTACAGACACTTACTTAAATGCGGCTGCCTAGGACGTTATTGGGTTTACTGTGTGGCTTTAACATGTCGACAATCAAAATGCGCCAGTTATATGAGATAACTACAACATATGCTTATTTGACACTAACCTACTATTCGATTCTGCTCATAAATTATTATTCTCTACTATACAACGCCCTGTCGCTCTAACTTCCAGGTGATATCTGAATCCAATCAAAATTGAAAAAGAATATATCATGGAATATCATCTATATTATCATAACATTTACAAACTGTCATAATCGTATCGAAAAGTACGACCTTTGACATATGCCGTGATTTACGTGAGGCAAACAGGACTTTAATTTCAGCTGAATCAACATATCATAGTTATGTAATAAAATAGCATTATATATTAAATATCGGCTATAATAATCATAATCAAGCTCGTTCGTATATCATATGAATTTAAGAAATTTGACGTTAGTGATTTGTTTGCAATCAGAAGCACCCCCGCAGCTGCTTACTAATACCAGCGCTCCTAAAATTACACCTACAACGGTGAATCATATAGGCGATCGAATTGTTTCCTGCATCAATCAGTACAGTACAGCTAATCATGTGGTTTATGAAACAGAGGTGCGACAGCATTAAATAAATGATCTACATTACCAGATTCCTCGGAAATATTTACCGATCCTTCCAATGAAGGTGCGTCAGGTTGATATACCTTGATTAGTTTACTCTAGTTTTTCGCAATAGGTTTGCTCTGTGGGTAGGGTGTATTTACTGAATGGTGGAAAACTAAAAAAAACGACACCAAAGAGGCCTGCGAAATAGCATCTATAAGATATGTATATAAATCTTAGTTTCTTAGTAAGCGTTGTTTGCTTTGTTGTAACTAAACCGACGTGGAGGGTAACGGTGAACGCTATCTTTTGAATAACCAGAACAATTCTTTTAGATGTATTACTTTTGTGCGTAGGATACAACTAAAGGAAGGTCCGTTAATTGATTTCCTGTGAGCCATACACCCATTGATGCTACCTATCTGAGGGACGCCGTCTTTCCTGTGAATGTTAAAGATAAAGATAATTTCGAATTCCTAAGAATCTGTTCTCTAATTCATTTAATGAAATATAAACTCATTTAGTACTTTTTATACAACAATCAATTCAAATCCATTTTTCCTGCAATGAAACATTGGGTGCTGCGATTCCTTTTTATTCGCGGGCGGGCCTGAAAAACTATTTAATAATTTTATGCAGCCTTGTTTGTAATAACATCGTTTGAGCTCCGCACATTTCATGTGGAACGAACGATATACACATGGATATATTTATGAAACCACGAGTACAATATTTACCGTCCAATTATAGTAACATGTAAGAAAAGCTAGTCAGTGCTCATATTTAATAGAAAAGCCCTACTCCTGACTTGATGCACGACTTCCAGGGGTGCCTGTACCAGACTGCCATTGCTGATTAACAACGCTGTTTATCCACACTGTACCACCGCTCTCCATGGCTGATGTGGGAGTAATCACCACGCTAGAAGAGAAGCTAGTCCCTCCTGTCTCCGCATCTTGCTTCACAGATGTAATACCGGCGTACTTCTGGTAAAGGGTCCTGGTGTTGGAACTTGGACTGAAACATGCAGGTCTCTTCAGTGGTCTGTAAACATTATACTTACATTACTCGAAATAACACAGAATATCCATAAAATAGTAGGTAAAGTATCTACAGATCATAATTGATTGCTTACCTGTTTATGGCTGCCGGAGCAGTGTAATGTCCTTCTCGGTGGACTTTGTTCCCCAATGTATTTCTCCATACACCAATAGCTGCCTTACCGATCCCTTTCTTTGCTGATAATTCCATAGGATTGCCTTGATGGTGAGAGTACTTTTAATAACTGTTTACTGATAAACTCTTGCTGAAAATATATCCCCTTGTTCTTAGCCCACGAATATGTGCAATGATCTTGGAGAGTTATTGTTGCACGCTGGTTCAATATGGAGACTCGCAGAAAAGTGATTGAAATGCGGGATGTCTTCAGGTTTATATAGTGTCGCCCACAACTCACGAAAACTACTATTAAGGTGATATAATTGAATAAGATGAACAATAACAATTCGTGAAACCCGGATATTAATGTCGGTGCATCTTACCTGTGACGCAAGGAAAATGCAATTATTAGGAAGCCTAGTTATTGTATCTTTAAAAGCAATTATAGACTAAACCTATCTGTGAGAAATTAGTTTTATTCTAGAAAACAGACAAGAATAGCATAGCATTGCGGCATTACTTAATTATCAACTCCCTCAAAGAAATTATAATTAAGTGACGAACAAAAGCTTGCTTTAGTTAGTACAGAGCAGCAATTTCAATTCATAGGAAAAAGTTATTTTGAACAAGTATTAGTCACCTTGTTATTTTGATTGGGCTGAACGCTGCTGAGAGTGGTTCAGTTGAGGTGAAAATCGCCTGCGACCAACAGGCTCCTGGTTTGCCCCGGTTACAAACGGCATGGGTCATATTTCTATGTATAGAATTTTCATTGTAGGCATCCGTTTTAAATCACACTGTCGGCTTATGAAATCAGAAGCACTTACGGTTTTCCCATAATCTCTTCAATAACTATTTTATTTACTATTTCCAAGGATTCCCACGAAAAATGTTCATGTTTTCCAATCTAGTCTTGGTGAAGGACACGCTCCTGCGTAGTAGGGGGTTCCTGCGTTTTAGTCTTTTAATTCTTGAACATAACATCCCCATCCACAACGTATGATTACGGAACAGTTTGTTTTCCTAATAACATAATCAGGTAGGTCTTAACCTCGGTGATGGGTAGGTTGTGTTCCAAAATCCCATCGAACACAATATGCATGACTCGATCGGCTGATGCATATACAGCGTGAACGCAGAACTGATATCGTCTTAAACATTATCGAACACACATTTAACATGGTTTCTTTGGACATATTAGCCTACTCGAATTTACGCTAGACAAAACACTAGAGAGTGCTGAATTTCACGAAGATGGTATGATTGTGCCGGGATTTTTAGCTTTCATTTGAATAAGCGCACAGCTAGTATGAATAATAGCATAACAGCCACACGGAACTATTTCACGAACATGCATTTTACCTTAATTATCGCAGTTGTTTTCTGTTAATGGGGACATCCAGAATTATATTTATAGGAAACGAGGCAACTGATTATAGAACAAAGGATGGCCGGCGAGTACAATATCCTCACTAATGACTGACAACACTATGCCCGTCATTTTAAAATCAACCATCATCGAATCATACAGCCGTATTGTTCACCGATACTCTCAAACGATGGAAAGAGCCACGTTTGGGTTCGCGACCAAATACATTTACAAGTCGGCATCGACAACATTAGGCAAAATATGTGTCTTCAAGGACGGTTGCTCTTGCCGGCCTGTAGATGGGGAAGCTGGCTACAGCCGGAGGAGAGGTGTGTGTCACGGAGAATGGAAAAAACAATGACTAAGACGGGGAAATGGAGACAGATGACCAGTACAATTTTATGTGTCACAAACATGTGGTCGACAGATGCAAAATATACATTAACATTAATGCCGACTTACCTGGTTATTGTTGTTAAACATTTATGGTTATACAGAATACCACTGGCCAGGATGGCATATGTTCCTAAACTAAATCAGATTATAATTGCTCCTTGTACAATACCGATACATACATTTGAATTTTTTTAAATTTTAAATCAAGGTCGTGTTAAGGGTCAATGAGATTTGAGCAAAAGTCAATCACGGCCGGCAATGATAAGAAAACAAGTTGTAACTCGATTGTCATTCGTCGGAGCATAATTGTTGCAGCAGGTACTGCGAGCAGGGGACATAGAAATTATTGATTGGACACACTATTCTGCTTCATCGGTAAGTTCGCGATTAATTTCCAGTAACTGACAGATGCATCCACTACATTTCAAATTTATTTCAAACAGCAGTATTTTGAACTCTTAACTGATTCAAAGCCAGAAAATGGGTTTCGGACGACTTACCTAGTCTTTATCAAATTAGAGTGATGACAAAGGTAAGCTACAAGGCGTCATATAGTTATTTGTGGGTCTTAATTTGATTTATACTTATGAACAACCGTGATATCGGTATAATAGTATGACTTGGTGAATGGTATAATATGAATGCTAGAAATACAACCGACGCCACACTATATACAACAAAGTATAATTGTTTAAACGGATGAATTCCATCTGAAGTATGTTTACAAATTAGTAGCTAGGATACCACACAATTTCCAATCCTTAAGATGAAACCCGCCTATATTTCTTTATATCATTAGTGCTACTTGAATGAAAATTGTTTAAAACGCAAGTGGCCACTGATGTGTGTTTGCGGTAGACACACGCATAGAATGTGAAGATAGTATTAATAAAATACTAATTTCAGAATTCGTGTCGGCCCTTATTACAAATGTATACGTGCATGTGATAATATTGGTCGCATGAGGTAACAGTTACGCACGTTATTTAGCCAATCTATTTCTTTATAATGGATTGGTTTATAAATACAATTACTGCGGTTGTCAATACATCAGACTAATTGATGGTAAGTATACATCCAACCAATTCCTGATTCAAAGCGAAAATTGGAATTTATTGCACAGCTGCAATACGCCTCGGGGGCAAACAATCTTAAAATTTTTATTGCATGAAATATTAGAGTGCAATTTGAAACAAATGTGTTGTAGGTCATCCCCTTGTCATTTGTTTCAAAAGGCTTGATCGTCGAAACCAACCCACTATAGATCAGATGCGTCTTCCCACATTTATATTTGTGAAGCATACAACGTTAAAAAACAGATATGAAGAGTCGCTTTACCTCACTTCCCAGAATCATGTGATACATGATGTAAATTATACCGAAATGTTACGCTAGATTATAGATAAAAAGTGTCAGTACAACATTTCACTGTAACTTGACATTATTGATAGCGTTTTATCACTTTACAAAATTTTGTCTTCGTCTTTTCCGGTTTGAGGTTGAATAACTTATCATCAATTTAACTGTCTTTGCATTTTTAGACGGTATAAATCGTTGTATCTTGTTTAAGTAAGATCAGAACATGGATGGAATGAAGAACCCACCTCAGGTAGAATACACTAACCCAGTATACTATGGACAGGCACCACCCCCCGAATCGTATGAAGTGACGGTAGGAGAATCACTGGACAGGGATCCTGGAGATCTTAACGCCCATATCAAGGTAAGATGTTAAACATTATGTCAATCAGCAAAGCCATATACATTTTGAAAGTGCACTTCTGATTAAATTGAATTATGCTTATATACAGATTGTACTCGTCCAGCCAAGGTTAATTGAAATGTTTTAACTTATTTTATTTAACTAAACTCAGTGAACACTCCGTATGGTCACCTTAGTAAACATATGTTTGATTACAGGTCAGTTTCCCTGATACCATTGCTGAGCCAGATGATCTTCGGTCGCTGTCGTGTTCGTGGTCCTGTTCCAGAGCTTTATTCAACTGCTGTAAAGCCTTCAACTACTACATGTATACCATATTCTGTGGCTGGTTTATGGCCATCTGTTGGGGCTGCTGTTTTGCCTGTGTTGGGTTCTACCAGGTATGGTGTCTGACGCCATGTTTCCGAATGTGCGAGATTCTGACCTTGACGGTCTACAGATTGAATAGGTTGTGCATGAAATGCTACTTTGAAGCGTGCTTCGAGTCTTGTGGTCGATGCTGCAGCCAGATCCACGTGCATCACCACAAGGCTGAGTACAAAGTATCAGAGGCTTAGATTATTCTGGTCTACAAGTTAACTAGCTTCTGAGTGTTTAAGGTTCATCAGATATTCATTTCCGTAACTTATTGAATATGAACATGATGAAACTTTTGGAAACTTATTCAATTGATTATGTTTCTCTTTACACATCCGTAACGCAATTTGCACTTGTTCTTTATCGACGGGCAGAGGTTTTTAAGTTCAACTTTTACAAGACGAAACACACATGTGACTATTTAAGTTATCCAATTTTTTTAGTTCCTGTAATAAGAGATTATTAAGATGTTTAATTGAAGTACTGTGATATGAAAGTTTATAAATATATGCCAGCTAGATGAAACTATATTTGAGTACTGAAATTATAAGCGTGTAGGAAGATTTTCAGTGAATATATAGATTGTAATGTGCATGACCAAATTTACAAACTGTCAGCTTCTTATGTAGGCGATCAAATCATTTCCTGCAGCAATCACAGTATGGTGAAACACCAAGTCTATGAAATTTCCAGATTCCACAGAAATATTTATCGATCCTTCCAAGGAAGGTGCTTCGGAATATTATATTATGACTAGTTATTCGCAATTTTTTTCGCTGTTCTATTATGGAGTATTTATTGAATAATTCCAAGGAGGCCCGTGACATATAATCTATAAAATTTGGATATTCATCAATCATGTTTCTTATAAAACAGAGTTGTTGGCTCTGTTGTAACTGAGTCGAAGGGGAGATAAAGGTTAACACTTTCTTAATCAGAATTACCAGAACAATTAGTCAGATTAAATTGTTGTTTTGTGTAATATACAGCGAGAGGGAGGCCCTTTCATGCAATACCTGTTAGAGAAGCAAGCCTTGGCGCTACCGGGAACTGGGACGACGTACTTCCGGCGAAAGTTAAATTGCCTTTGTTACGCATATCTCCGCACGCCTTTACATTGAGAAAAGTCCAAACCTGAATTCATATGAATAATTTCTCTAATTCATTCATTAAAATGAAAACTAACCCAGCTTTTTTTTATAGGACAATCCATTCAAAGTCCAAGGGGACTAGTAATACATTTTTGTCAAACTTAAAGGCTTAATACATTGTGGTTATAAGAGTTATCTAAGTTCATTCTAGGTGGAAATGAATATTCATCGTCATAATTGATTAATTAGCGAAATTCATATTTAAGGGCTATGCTTAATTGAGGGTTTACTGTTTAAAGATGTCTTTGAAAAGTATAGTGTGCACAGAAACGAAACTATTTCCCCAAATGAGAACAATTTATTGAATAAAGGTTAGTTAATTGCAAACAAGTTCACCATATTTCATATGTTTACATATACTTATTAACCAAAAAATACTATATTTGTACTTATAAAGATCATATAAAGCAGTTCATCAACAATATGCCGCCCAATCATAATATCATTTAACAACAATCATTCAGTGCTTATGTCTTGTGAAAACACTTCCCAACTTAAGAATAATGCAAGCCTTTAGAGTGTGCCTGTACCAGATTACCATTACTGCGAGACATCGCTGTTTATCCACACCATACCACCGCTCCCCATGGCAGATGTGGGAGTAATCACCACGCTAGAAGAGGGGGAGCTATTCCCTCCTGTCTCCGCATCTCGCTGCACAGACGAAGTACCGGCGTACTTCTGACATAGGGTCCTGGTGTGGGAACAGTGGCTGAAAGTGGAGGTATTGAATAATCATTTAACGACCGGTATAACATATGTACATGGCATGTTGGTTAAGTATATTCAATAAGATAATCACTTAATTCGTACCTGTCAATAGTGGTTTTGGAAGCGTAATGTCCTGCTGAGTGCACGCCATCCGTTAATGAATTTCTCCATATACCCATAGACGCTGCACTGGTCTCTTTCTTTGCTGCTAAATCCATGGTATTACGTTGATGGTGAGAATACATTACTGCTTAATTGCTGGTGAGTTTTGTCTGAGAATATATTCCCTTGTACACACCAAGAGTTTAATGATCCTGAAGAGTTTTTGCTACACGCTGATTCAATATGAAGTCTGGCAGAAAAGTGATTGAAATGCGTTTTGATTTTAATGGTAGCAACGATTTCATTAATTGTCGCGCACAATTCATCGAATAAACGTGAACGTCATAACATGGAATACGATTGTTGAAACTTTGACTATTTTAGGACGATCAGAATACGTAGAAACCGGATTTTAATTATGATGCTTATTACCCGAAATGGTGACGTCAAACGGATGCCGACTTTTCCCTCGGCCTCGAGGATGGCTGTTGCAGATTGTTATGAATTATTCCGTCACTATGGCATCACGGGCATTCGAGGTGTTGGCTTTCCCAATAAAAAAAGTTATCAGTTAATTATCAGGAAGCCTATTCATTGTAATTTAATAACCAATTATGTAGACCAAAATTCTAGAAAAAGCCCGAACATAACATTGTAACATTGCGTAATCTATTATCGCTCTCAACAAAGTGATAATAAGTTACCGAACCAAAACCGCAAGGTATATTTCAATTTCAGTATGGTGCAGCAATGGCATTTCGTGGAAAAGTGTAATTTTGAGCTGGAGAATGATTAGTCACATTGTAATCAGCTGGATTATCCAGCAATATGGGTTACCCACAAACACCTGCACAGCAAAATAGATCCTACCGTAAGTATGCATTATCAAAACCATCTTGCTTAGGCACAATTAAACTATCCAAATGGGACATTATACATATCCTTACACCCCATTAAATTTCAGGCTTAGCAGGCCATTATTATGAATGTGACATGATATATCATACATCTTTGTCTTTAATACTTTATGTTCAGGGTGAATGTCCGATGATGTTAGGGCTGCAAGGTTAGAGGCAAATTATAACACAGGCGTGAAAATATATACATTTAGATTCGGATAAGTAGACTCAATCTACCTGTCACAGCTTTGTATGACATAAGGAATAACTTATTATACCTAGAATATTATATATAGAGTAAGATTCTGTTCTCGGACCTCATCAGATATGGGTGCGAGAGGCGAGCCAGGAGCTTCAGTTTCAGGGAATTCCCCTGCATCATCTATGACGTTAGTCTGAGGGAGCTTGTGTGACGTCATAAGTGTGGAGCCAGTATTAAGATGAGATGGTAGATGCGGTTCTGTTGTGTGCATATCAGGCATCGTACTGTTAACTGCTTCCTGAATTAGAATATGAAATACATAAAATGGAAGTCATAGCTACTTAAATACAAACTAGAAAGATGTATGTTTATCAGTCGCATGGTATGTAAGCTATCATACCACGAGGTTGCATTCATGTAACTTAAGTATTTATTTTGATGCATTCCTCGATATCAGCTTTTTCAGTACAATCCTTGTGAACAGAAGGAACGAATCAATAGCGACAGTCACAAGATAATGCACAGCCAGCACCTTGGTTGTTACTATATCGACGACATTGTTAAGTCGATTACTCATCATCAGGATAACTTACATGTTTGTTAAATTGAATTTACATTTCAACAATTCTTTTAAAATCATCATCGATATGATTTATGCGATTTAGCATCCGGTTTTATTGACAGTATTGAAAATTACCTAGTTTTGTATCTGAGCGTCCACAAGGGCTGTTGTGTGGTGCAACTTCTAGTTAATTAGCTGCATTCAAATATTATTATTGGGTGTTGGAGCAGCACGACGTGAGCCTGGGCCCCCAGGTAGTTGCCACAACGAACATCAGAGCAAAGATCTTTGATCTCGGTCGTATTTTGTCGCATCATGTCATAATTGTGATAATCAAACCCAATTGGCGTTGGTAAACGATTTGTAATCTAGTAATTAGAAATACGTTATCGAGTGGACCAGATCACCTAGTCGAAATCACCTAGTACTACAACCAACAGCCCTTCGACAAGGCTCTGTATTTCACAGCATAAAAAATCAATGGCCACCATGTATTGATAGCAAGTCCTACTCTATATGAACAAGTAAATTAATTGTATCTGTGAGTTCAAAATCGTACGTTCATTAGAGACAGATCAAGTTGAAGGATACAGGATTCACAGTATTCAACATGCTCCTCTAAATCTCATCACTAACATTCTCTCGCGAATATGAATATTCAAGAGAATATTATGCTGTTGTGACACTATTTTATTCTTGTCTGGTCCAGGATTATTAGTGTCATGTGTGTGTTTCATTATTCACGTTATTGTCATACAAATAGTTATAATGGAAATTTAGTTTACAAAGAGTGTATGTCCATCGTCGATAGAAGCAATTATATGTATAACTAAGGAATTCGTGTTCACTACCAAGCTTGTCTTACCCTTGCAGAAGAAAGGGTAGTAACGTCAAATGTTGATGTATCTGTTAGATAGCCCAATGATATATTGGGCGTTCCTCGTCATTCCTGTCAGAAAACTGTTTTGAACATGGAACATTTTACAAGATTACTTAGCGTGATGCAAACATAATTTGCATATGCTTTCCTGGAGTGTCTGGTTCGACTGCGTAAGAACCGTCGCCTAAAACACTACTTCACTACAAGTATTCCAATATTAACACTTTATCACCTGCCTAAATAGTTCCTTGGGGTTTCTAATGATATATCGTCATACTGTAGCAGCTTTAAGAAAATGCTTGAATTAGGAATTCATTGTTGGTCACAGTATAACATGGCAACATATTATGTTCCTTTAGAATAGTGAAAAGAGGAGACCGTGGCTTGAAGAGTGGTGATTTTGTTTATGCGGGTCCGATAGTACTTGCATCGATCGATAAGTGACAGGCTAGCGTTCAGAGATGTCACAATATAAATTAGAATTGAATTACCCAGGTTTCTGTCAAAATAAGATTGTTTCTAGTCTTACTTATTATCACTTTATTATTTGACAGTGGAAATCAGTGCATCCGCATTCCACTATGAGGCAGCATTGTTCTCGTGCAAACCATACTTGATTTTATTGTTTACTTTGAATGCACAAGACTTGCCTCTTACAACACTACTGCCCTCTTTGTCTCATTATAATATTTGCACCGTGTCATCTCCTTATCAGGAAAGTAGACGCACGATACACGGCATCTAGTGTTGTCAAAATAAGCCCTTGTGAACAGCTGATTTAGTCCAAGTATGAGAGTCAAAGCATGTTATGACTGTGTAGTTTCAACGGCTCTAGCTGAGCTATAAATAACATTTTCGCTTTGACCTAATACTTTTAACACTTGAAATGCCACCATCTTATCACGAATCGGGATTAAATGATTTGCTTCGCTTACCAAAAGAAAATGTCTTCTAATCTGACCTGTCTCTGGTACATTTATGATCGCCTCTTTTACGGCCGAAACAATTTAAGTTGTAAAACTAAATGAATCTCATTCATTACTTACGTATCATCTTGTAATGATACAATATATGATTGAGTTGATCTAATGGTGTAATCATTCAAGGAGACGAATATATACGTATTAAAATTGTCTTAGAAATAAGTATATCAGCAGTGGCTCAACACATTTCAAGATTCCTAACAACGCTATACAATCATTATCTGTAGAGAAAACTAGTGAGACCTTTGCTATTCAAACATTCGCGCCATCATTGAACAACTTCGATGTACATTAGGTGTCATGTGATCTTCTTACCTCCAAGACCACAGATATATAGGTCCCATACACCGGAAGTGTATTGTAGAAAAATAACGGATATTTAGTCAAAGAGCGGCACGGATACCATATTCATCAGAAGCAGTGTGTAGATGATTCAATACAGGTATCTGGTCATCTAGTTCGGAGTACTTAATCACCAGATCTATGCATTAACTTTATTCAAGTTGACGTCTTTATTCCTATTGTAAAAAAGTAACTAAGTTACCGGTTATTATTCATTGACCTACTTTAGTTTGTGCTTATTAATATACTGACCATTTGAACAACAGTAAGTGTGACGCAAATAAGGGTCGGATAGAAAGTCGAACCGCTAGACAGATACTATACTCTCCAAAATTTTACGGATTTACAGATAACATTCACTACTACACTACGTATATATCATCATCATAATATTTATCAAATGTAAGTTTCTTATCAAGAGAGTGAATGCATGAATCATATAACCCGCCAAATAATTCCCAAAAATAAATATTACAGGATATATCCATGGTTTATTATAATATAATGTTGCCTTGATCTCTCGTAGCGCACGACTCGAGCCGGGGTATCAAATTCATATTCGTAACTAGTGCGCAGTGGACATTAATCAATATTGGTGGTGTGTCGTCCTAACATTTTACAAAACACATGTGTGAAGTCTCTCTGATTTAATAGATTTTAAATTAAAGTTCACGCCGTCATCCCATGTTTGAGTGAAAGGATATTACGAATACGTTTTTACATATATGTTGTATGTTTATTTTGAGATGGGGGAATGCTTGCAGCTATATTGTTCCACTGGTATATTATTGCAAAATGCTTAATAGTCGACGCTCTGCAATCGCATTTAAGGTTTAATTATTTGTTATATTTGTCAGAAGGGAACTTTTATGGCTGGGTTATGTCTTGCTTATTTGATTAGCATGTCTGCAGATATCCGTTACCCTCACGGTGAAATAATTATCGATATTCATCAGCTATATGCCCACCAATATCACTCAAATTGGTCGATGTTGCCGTTTTCGCAAGTAGGCTGCACTGCACAGCAGCAACCAATCAAGTTTCAACACAATTATACTTTAAAAGCGAACATGTTTAGGATGAAAGTAATCATAAAAATGAGGAGCGATATGCTTTTTAGAATCAAGTTATCTTACATTATACGACTGGCCGTATTCAAACCATGCTTAATGATCTGAGATTAAGCCAATGTTCAGTGATAAATACCACATGCGATTAGTAATTTAATACAGGTGACATCTTAAATAACAAATTTATTATGATGATTATACATGCATCGGATTCTACACATCGAATTTCAGGGTCATTGACATATTTCGATATCCAATGTTTATCGCCAGTAAAACAACTTCGTTATTCAAAACATGCGCGCAATCCTTGTACAGCACAGTCCACTGTGTATCAAGCCTAAGATATGTATTATACAGCGGAAGTGTGATGCAGAAGAGGATCGGATATTCAGGCATAGAGCGTTATGAATACCATATTCATTAAAACATCAACAAGCAGTATAAAAACTGTAAAGTTATGTCAATTATTGTTCGGGGTACTTATCAAACACATATTTTCTTCATAAACCTTATACTGATCTTAACTACCGAGAACTGTTATATAACGCGAACACCTATCGGCCAAAAACTTTGCAACGACCATGCGAATTTCATGAATAAGCAGAAGCTGTGCCTGATTTAAACCATCAGGCCTATGTATTAATGAATCTATTGAATACAGCAAAATATCCAGCATAAGTGCATGTAGGAGAGCAAAGAAGCATTAAAAGTGAAGTGCGATCAGGTCAGCCCAAAATTATCACTGATCATAACAATGTGTACATTGCGCTTACAGTGTGTGTCATATGACCTATTTAAGTATTAGGCTATTGTTGTATGCTACCGACGGTTTCGAGGTGCAGATGAAAGACGGATATATAGTCAATTAAGAGCCTGGGTACCGTATTCATCAAAATATTTGCAAGCAGTATAATGTTGATGGATTCGTTTAAAGGCATTCAGCTATTATGCTTTCGATAAGCTTTTAAAATATCACTAGGATCCCTTAATTCTAATTCATGATTAAGTATTATTCTAATGCTGTTCCTTAGACGCTAACTATCGATCTTTTTTTTCATTTTTTTTTTCAAAGTGATTGATAACCTGTCGGTAATGTATGTGGTCTGGGTTTTTCTAGCGTTTATTTGAATAGCACACCATTTAAATTTGTCTGGCGCAACGAACCGTCCCATTAAAATATGTATCATCAATTGACTTAGATAAGCGTCACATTCGTTTTATATATTGACGACTTAAACCACCGGAAGTGTGATGCAAACGTGCATCGGATAAAACTTTACCTGCGATAGAAATACCATACTCTTCAAAAAAATAGAACAAGGCAAATTATATGCGCCGAATAACCGAATTTCTTATGCGTCAAATATATTTTGATTATCAATGAAATATCTAGAATTAAAATATTGATGCGCAGATACTTTGTTAATCAATACAGCTGCGATGATAATTACAGAATGCATCTGTTGAATATTTTGATTAATGTAATATAGATATATGTTCATATTAGCATCTGATTCAAGATATAGGCCAAATTCTGAACAATGAATAACATGCATCTGCAAGGCAAACCAGTACGAGTGTAAAATCTTCCGCGATTCAAACATTGGCGCGATCGGCGTACATTACACTTATACAGTCTGTTATTGCCTCAGGCTATATACAAAAGCGGAAATGCCGTAAAGACGAATACGTATATTCTGACAGAGAGCAGCCTAGATACCGTATTCATCAACATATCAGCAAGCAGTACAAAGGTTTGGTGGGATTCGTTCGAAATGCAATTGGCCAGTATCGTATTTGACCTTATCTGTTATTCCATTGATATGGGTAACTCTTACCATTGGTCCACTTAATTGTCAAGCTCGTTGTCTACGCTACTAGGTGAGCATCGGATAAAAGTCAGACTACGCCATACTCAACAAAGATTCAGGAGAGAACACTGTGCTTATGAGCAAGCGAACTGCTACAGCGTCAAATTTAATAACATGTCCGTAATGTCCGGTATTTCGAATAACTGGTTGGATTAATTATATGCTTGGATAATTAATTTTATTCACGGTATAGTGAGAATATGGACATTACCCTGTGTGGTATACAAGTTTGTTCAAATCATACCCGCTTCTTTGATTAATAACCATATTGGCGTCATTATAGACAACAATTATGCTTATTTAAAGAAAGGTGGCCAAGTGTAATTTGAGAGAGAATGTGTCCGCTGGTCCGCTTGAAACCCGTAAAAGAAATGCATCCAAGGAAATGAAAAATAAGGCCAACATCGAAATATTCGTCGCCACCCAATTTAAGGTTACGTAAGGTAATAGATGCCCCACCGCTACGGCTGATTACGCATATGTATCTAAATCAAAGTGACATTTATCCTGCGATTTAATAACGTTACTGACTTTGGCTTGTTCATCGAAGTTGTCCTTATTTGACACTCGGTATATTTCGGTGCGATGTAAAAAAATATTACTTTATGCTATCAACTGTTTTCGTTTCATCGAATCTGTTGGGGTTAGCGGATCATTTTCGACACCAGAGACATTTAGGGAACGATAGTAGGCATTACAATTAAACGTTACTGGTAAGAGTAATAATTCATGTGCACATGGGAAGTTAAAATAGTTTCGCGCTATCATCGAGATTCTAGGTGAACCAACGGAAGTCTTTGGCAGGCGAAGAACGGATCTTTGACACGAGGCATCTAGAAGATTACCTATCGATCCAACACATATAATGACCATTATAACTCTTCCCTTGCTTCAGCTCTACCTCATTTAACCCCTATCAATATCCTTGAATGAAGGAGTTAATGCTATTCTGAACGTGTTCCAGGTCTTTATTGGTTATTATGAGCCACGACAATTTGAATCCTGTTCTAATATCAATGCCATACTTCATAAGCGAGGAACAAATAAAAAAAGTCAACTTGTGTTGAATTCTTGTACCATATATCGGCACGACAGTGTGTATTTAAGTCGTATTATAGTTAATACTATTGGCATCAGTTGCGTGAACACAACACATTTAAGTGTTTCCCATACGAGGTATTCAACATTTATTCAACGCTATCCAATCTAAATCTCTAGGACATGTCTGGTTGCCTTGAAACATCTTCGGTTATTCATAAAATCCGCGCAATCATTGTACATGACATGTGCACTTGGTGTAATCTGTGTCTTCTTACGTCATAGCCCAAAGACATGCACCGGAAGTGTAGTGAAATATGGAACGGATATGTAGTAAGGTAGCGACATGGATACCATATTCATCGAAATAGAAGCAAGCAGTATATATTGTATTGATTTTTTGTCAGATATTGTTTGGCATGCTTACATGATCAGATTAAATCAATGTTCATTAAATTTTGATTACATTTTTCAAAGGGAGATTACCCATGGTTTTGTTTATTGTTCATTGACCTGCTTACGTTTTGTTCGGATTAATATACTGACAAAGATTAACAACAGGAAGATGACGAAAAAAAGAGGATCGGATAAAACGTCAAACTGAACAATAGTTACCGTACTCTCCAAAATCTTACGAGATGATAACATTTATGTGAACTGAGTATGATCGGCTCATATTCAAGTTACTTATTTCCAGTAAAACTGAACGTCGATTTTAATGGTGTTGATTATTCTACATTTAACGACAAAATGACCTTGAGTTAAACTCGAATTGTAGTTATAAACGTTTAACTGCCAAGTACGTTTATCAGATGGTCTAGTTACTATGGTACAATTTAAGTTCATATAAGCCACTCCGCGCGGTACC